>JAKLLW010000482.1:0-32213 GCA_022814695.1 Neocatenulostroma microsporum
CTGCCTCTCCGCTCCTCGCGTTGCCTATTCTCGAGTGCGCGGGCATCAGCGTGCTCGTCTATCTCCATCTCCACATCGCCGGTCGTGTCCACGATCGCTGGCAGGTCCTCCTCTTCTTCTGGTGGTGGTGGTTGCTGGCGCTTGCCGCGCGGTGTGTAGATCGTGGCGCCGCCGTCTATGCTGTGCATGTAGACGTAGAGAGTGCGTCCGTCAGCCTATAATTGTTCGGTCAGTCGCATAGACTATGCGTGGTTCGCGTCGCACTCCATACCTTCTTGCCGTTGAACATGTCAATCACCTTGTCCGCGCCCTCTCTTCCAGGGAAGCTCATCTCGGCGATCACGGTAGGATGCGAAGACGCCAGTTTACAGTAGTTTACGTCCCCACCGACGCCCGTCATGACGCTCTCAATATCCGCAGCTGTAGTCCCAGGTGCGAAGTTCTGCGCTTTCACAATGTACGGTCCTCCACCCACTGCTGCACCTCGAATGTTGATCTCTGCGCCGCCGTTCGTCGTCGCCTTCCGAGTGTAGCCATTGCTCTTAGCATCACTGGCTGAGTCGGAGGAGATGACGTAAGTTGGCGGTGTTGGGGGTGCTGGCTTTGGAGCGCGGTAGTTGTCGTTGATGGGAGGTCTGCTGAGGTGGGAGGGAGTGCGTGGGTTGCGCGGTGGAGCGGAGTTTGTGCGTGGGAGGGAGTTGCTTCGCTGTGCGACGTGTCAGAGAGTGCGCGTTTCATGACCTTCGTGAGGTTATGTACCTTTGTGATGCCGACTCTGCTTGCCAGCGTGCCTGCGACTGGACCTGGGCCTGCCGCTTTTGGTGTGCTGGTTCGACGATTCTTGCCTAGCATCTCCTGCGCCAGCTTCTGTGGGTTCGTGCCGAGCATATCTTGCGCCAGCTTCGCGTTACGCTCCCGGCGAGCTTCTACGTGTCAGCGTGATCTCCGAAGAGCTGTTTCGTGCCTGCCAGACGTACTTGCTTGCAGAGCCTCGTCCAGGGAAGCTGCCATCTTGTTCTTCTTCTCAACCATTGTGACTGCGCGGATGATGCCTTCTATGTGAATAGGCGCGAGCTTGCGCGAATGTGAGCCCGAAAAGCAGGTGGTATCGCAAAGTACAAATATAAGCTGTTGGTTGCGCAGAAGGTTGCGCTGCTTGCTGCCAGAAAGTTCAAGACGAAGTCGCGTGTTGGGGCTGGCTTTGACTTTCGGCCGAGTTCCGCGAGGAGACGTGAAACATTCACTCGACTTGCCCTCGTTGCGTTCCTTCCTTTCCAATGATTCGATGATGAACACGGGACAAACGTGATTGGGTTTTAAGAACCCTTGCTGAGGGAACTCAACTCCTCTGACAAGTATGTCAAGGCCGATGCGAGCGAGGAGAGCTTGAGAGACTACGAGCTTGACAACGCCAAAGGCAACTCCCAGTTCCACTCCCACTGCCTCCTACCCACTGTCGGCAGTGTTGAAGCGCTTCCGGATTATCACGACATCGAGCTCAGCGAATAAGTTCACAGCTCGTGTTCTTCTCATAGCATCGCTCATCAAGCATGTTGGCAGAAAGCGATCGTCGGCTTGTCGTGGGTGGACGGTCTAGACGTTGTACTAACGGGTGTGCACAACGGTCGACCAGGGCTGACGGGAAGCTACAAAGCATCGCGAACACAATGACCTTGCGGTCTGACCAAGACTCGCTTTCCATCAGAGCAGTAGCTGAGGATACCGCGTTATGATCCAGAAGCCTTGGAAGGATGAATGTGTTGCACTTACCTCCTACCGCGGGCAAACCGACTGCTTCCTGCCAGATGGGGCCCTGGGCACTTGCAGAAGATACAGCAAGGAAGACGGTAAGTCCAAATGAGGTCGTTAGGCAAATCTCATCGCTGTTGCTTCTCTTCTGGTGTTCTTTGTTTACCTCCTGGTACATGACACGACGGCATCGATTTTGCCGCCATGCTTCGTGTTTTTAGCTGATCTCGAATCACTTCATCTGGCCACAATACCACCGTACGACCACAGCATCCATACCAGAGGCGCCAATGGCGGACAACGAGCAACACGAGCCCGCATCGCCGTCAGCGGCCCACGACAGCGTACTGGATCTCAACGAGCTGTCCTACCAGAGGCCCCTGCCGCTGCCCAAGGATGATGATCTGCTCGACGAACGTGATCCGCCCAACGACAATGATCGAGACCTAATGCTCAGCAAGACGAAGAGTGGATTCTTTGGGTCCATACGATCTATGTTCGGTCGTAAAAAGCCGTCAAGCACAGATTAGTAAGTACTGCCCACGCCTTCGCATGATCTCTCGCTGAAACAAGCCAGCGATGAGCTGCAATTACCTCGCCCTGGGCCTGACTCCGAGGTATGGTCTACCGAGGTCCAGCGCCCGTCCATGTCAGAACCGAATACGCCACGCAAGGATCAGAAGAGCGCTACTACACCCAGTGGCACGCCCGAGACCAAGCAATCGTTCCGCCAGCGCGTGGGTAATTCAGTGAGGCGCAAGCGTGTCAGCCTCCACAGCATCAAGCATGCACCCGAGGATTTCGAGACAATCGCTGAAGCTCATGCGCGCCTATCCAGCGAGAGCCAGCGAGAGCCGAAGACCAGCAGTCACGCCAGAGGGACTAGCGTTACACTGAAAGGCTTCGGACGTATGACTAGCAAAAAGCGATCTGCTTTACCGACGGGGCTGAAGCCGGATGCGGAGATTACTTCATTGTATGGTCAACCCGTCGATGACGAAGCCGATGATGGTGAGACCGGTGGCGAGGCAGAATGCACGCCTCAGGACGGTCGACGGCCATCTGCACCAATCGACATCGTCGCACCTCGGCTGTCTGAGGTCGACTTCGGACCGTCAGGTCTCTCGGCACCGTGGGCTACATCGCCTGAGAAGAAGGCCCAAGCGGAGCTCAAGAAGCTTGCCGATCCCGCCAACATTACGAGCGGGCTGCCGAACGATCGGGACATCCTGATGCCTGCAGAGAGGAAACTCTACCTCGACTGCCGGTCGATGCCAGAGACACCGTACGCCGGAGCAGCTCAGCGACCATCATGCGACCTCGGAGACGACCCTTGGGGCTCAATGTTGAGGGACAACGGCCCACCGACGCCGATGCCAGGTACCAACTTCCCTCTCGAGCTGGACGGCGCAAGCAGCGAAGATGTCCTCCCTGTCTTTGAGCGCAGCGTCGAGTCGTGCGAGGCGTCCCCTGAGAAGGGTGTCAAGGCAGTGCGTGAGATGCGCTCACTCAATGCTTTGACTGAAGCATGCACGCGTACGTATAGTGATGGCTAGGACTTCCAAAAATTGAGACACTCGCTGATCTCAACCCCTCACTCATAGGTTCCGACCGCCGTGAGGGCACAAGCGATTCGACAGATGCTATTGCCAAGGCTGCAGAGTTCGCCCACAAGCTGGATGAGGACGAGCAGGATGTAAACCTTCTTTGCCCGTGGTACATGGAGTTTCCCGAAACCGCATGCGCTACTCCGATAGAGCCTGAGGATGTTGCAGACTCCGAATGTCAGATCGATTCTCCGCGGAGCGACGAGCTTGAAGAGACGCCACCTTCCCATCCATGCCCGCTATATTTGGGCAGAGTCCAAAACCATTTGAATCTGGAGGGCGAGGTCAGCTGGCGCGTGTCGCCGTCCAGATCAGGCGTGCCGGAACCGGGACAGCGCACGACACCCACCGCAACCGTGGGACTCCACGAAACATTACCCGCCTCTCTGGCAAGGCTTAATTCTACCCACGGTACATGTCTAAAAGGTCGGACTCGTGATCTTCACACCGCAGAGTCTGCAAGTCTCCATCCTTCCTGTT
The DNA here is from genome assembly GCA_022814695.1 of Neocatenulostroma microsporum. Lineage (NCBI taxonomy): Eukaryota > Fungi > Ascomycota > Dothideomycetes > Mycosphaerellales > Teratosphaeriaceae > Neocatenulostroma > Neocatenulostroma microsporum. The sequence goes on from JAKLLW010000482.1 coordinate 3,837, forward strand.
CACATCCAGGGATCAGAGAGCGAGTCCAGAACACCATGAGCAGCGGCACGATGCCTTTAATTCTTCAACCTTCCTTTTCGGACCCAGCACTCAGAGAGCGAGTCCAGAATGTCTTGAAGCAGCGGGGCGACACCAAGTCACTCCGAACGCTCGCGCTTGTGTCGAAGAACTTCCGACCAGGCGTGCACAAGCAGGCGCCTCACACTATCTACGGCTCCGCGACTGCTGCAGGTGCGCGGGCCATCTCATCAGCGACCACTGTCTCCACACTGCCTGCGGACATGGACAACCTATCTCCGCAGCCCAGACCCGACGACCAGCCGCCAGCTGAGGCTGGAGATGTTGATCGCTGGCAAGAGCAGAAAGACAAGCAAACTATACCCAAGAACAAGTGGCTTCAGTGGCAAGCGCAGAACACGAAACGTGCTGTGCCAGAGTGCTCGCCACATGATGACGAGCGATACTCCAGCAGGTATCTTGAGTGGCAGTTGTCAGAGCTGGTTAGAGCAGAGGGAGAAGATTTCTATGATTCTCGTTACGAGCCGCGTATGAAGATGGTCGCCGAGATGAGGCGAGCGAACCGCAAGCACATCGAGCGAGAGCTATCAGTAGCAAGGAAAGAGGTGGCCGATGCGCGTGCGTCGTCACCGACGAGGACCCGACGACTGGACGACCCACGAGACTCCTTGCCATCTTTCACTCAAACATTCTCCCTCGGTAACACACCCGGTGACTATACAGTCTCGCCAATGTTCGACAGTCACGGCAGGCCATGCGCCCTCCCAACTTTCGACAGTCACGGCAAGTCACCGATGCCGCAGACTGACTTCAACAGCGCGCCATACGAATCACTACCATTCGACTTTGAGGAGTCCACAACAGACACTCTTAGGTCCAGCAGGCCCATCGAACCTTTGCCGAAACCAATAGATCGTGTTCTGGACCCATCCTACTCTCCCATCCGCTCAGCGGATCTGGAGGATGACGAGAACGAGCCACCGGTGGCCGAGAGACCGCTCTCCGATGTTGAGTCCATCCTGGTAAAATACAACGACTTCAAGACTCGGCAATTCTTCCCAGACCGCACAGAGGTCGACAGGAGATTGGGCATGATTTCACGTCCCTCTCCAGGGTCAGAGCCGCTATATGCCGAATCGAAGTATGGCAACTTGGTTATCCCGGATCCTCCACAACATGTCAACCAAATCGCTCTCCAACGACAAGCGCACGCACAACCCAAAGCGCTGAGTAGGCAATATGGCGGCCTCGCAAACGTCCCTGAGCAAGGCTGGCGCGCGCCGCCAACGCCGTTGCAGCAAAGGATGAGGCGGCATGCCGCGAAGAAACGGGCTGCTCGACAACAGCAGATGGAATTGCAACAAGAAGGAGGGCAAATCGGTCCTGGCGGAAGGCAAGGCAATGGAGCTGTACCGGCCCAACAGCCGAATCCAGAGTATATGCAGCAGCTCCGCCAACAAATGCTACGCCTGCGGCAGCAGGCGAAGCAGCAGAATCAACATGGTGCTGACATCGGCGGAGCCGGTAATGCGAACGGCATGGACGGAATGGATGGCATGGGTGGTATGGATATGCCTAACATGGGCATCAGTGGAATTCAGCCGGCCAACCCGACTCCTACAAGCAGTGTGGCAGATGCGGATGTCGCGGGTCCTGCAAGCAGCGGAGTACGCTCCACAGATGTTGGGAACACCCTCAACAACTCCGCTGTCAAGCACTGGCTTGTCAATGTCGACGCTGATCGGCAAGCCACGCGGCAGGATAAACACGATGAGTGGGTTCGTGCCAGATCCATGGTAGGAATAACCTCCACAAACGTCGGAGACAACCTCTCCAACCTCTCTGGCCGCAACTGGCTTGACAATGTCGGCGACGGCGATGAGACGGCAGGTCCTACGTCGACAGGACAGCATTTTCGGGACGAGAGCAAGGACGCAAGTTCGATGGTTGCTGCGGAGGATGTATCGCCGGGCAACCCGGCCTCGTCCGACGAGATGCGCACGCCGTCTCCTGCATTCGTGATCCCTCCGCGTCTACCACATGAGCGACCAGAAATGGGTTGGGGAAAACGAGACAGCATGCAAGGCACAACCGGTGAAGACACCATCCCAAGCGGCGCCGACTTTCTCCCTCTAAGACAGAACAGCAGTCATGTAGAGCGCGTTCTCGCCAATGATGAGGCTGACGATGCTGTGGAGACCAGCTCGCCTGTGCAGCTGACAGAGTGGGAGGCTGCCCACTTCCAGAATGCTAGTGCTGGACTCGACGCGCACGGTTATCTTAAACCCAAGGAGGAGAGCGAGCCTATGTATCTCGATTCGCCTGCTTCGGACTGTCAAGAGCCTATGTCTATGTATTTCGATTCGCATGCTTCGGACTACCAAAGCTTTCCCGCTCTCGACGAAGAGCGAATCATCCACAGCCCCACAGAATCACGCCAACCAAGCTCGAACAACCGCTTCGAAGTGTTTGCACCGGAGATAGAATCATCGATGTGTAACAGCGAAGCCACCGAAGTACCCTTACCACCATCCCCAACCGACGATGAGCAGTCACCGTCCCAAGAGAGCCGAGACAGTATCGTAGCAACTGAGACACCAGCTCAAGAGGACACAAAGGCAGCGAGCTCACCAGACAGCGGCTACGGCGCCGATAAGGATTCCGACGACGCTGAGGGTTCACAGCCTGCCAAACCCTTCTACGAGACAGAGGCGTACCAGTCGCTGTGGGAGAGCAAGCCGTATATCCCCTTGGTGAAGGGCCAGAAGTGGCAGCCGCCGAAGGCTCTGGCTAGAAAAGTCTTTGGCAAGTCGTATGGCAATGGCTATGATTGAGGTGATGGACTCACTATTATGATTTGGGATGACTAGCAATGGGCTTGTTTGATAGCGTGTATGGGTTGTGGGAGGAGACCTGGCGGGTGGACTTTGGGCTTTTGGGTATGCTAGGGTGGGTAGGGTACGCTGTACTAGTGTAGGAGGCTTGGGTAGATGTATCGTAATTGGCAGTAGCTTGATGAGATTGTACTGGCTACTGTTGACATCGTGCGACTATCCTCGCTGCTTCAAGGACTAGATTGTCGTCGCCGAATTGCCCTATCAATTGCATGCCGACGCTACGCACATCCGTCTCCTCCGTGCCATCCCGCTCTGAGTTCGACAGCTGTACAGGCACACTGACCGCTGGCAAACCTGCCAAGCTCGCAGGTACCGTGAAGACATCGTTCATGTAGCTCTCTACGGGTGACTGCTGCTTCACCTCATCGACTGTCGGCGGCAGGGTAGGCGCAGTGGGCGTCAGCAGGACATCGACGCCATTCTCCACGTCGCTGGAACCGAAAGAGGCATCGAGCAGCGGGTTCCCATGCGCGAAGACGCGATCGAAGTCCTTCTGCACCAGTCTGCGAACCTTTTGCGCTTGGATGAAGTAGTTGTCGATTGCCTCAGAGCTCAGCGTGTATGCGCCAAGCAAAATGCGTCGCTTCACCTCGTCGCCGAAGCCTTCATCTCGTGTCTGTGCGTATAGCGGTAGGTTGCTCTTCGGCGAAGCGTCGGTACCTTCAGTGCGACGGCCGTAGCGTATGCCGTCGTACTTTGCTAGGTTGGAAGACGCCTCGGCGGGAGCGAGGACGTAGTACGCGGAGAGTGCCCGCCGTGTCGATGGTAGTGAGACTGAGTGCAAGCTGTGACCCGCTGCTTGCAGAGACTCGAGGATACGCGTGTAGGCCGAGCGTACGATGGGTGAGAGTTCGTGGATGTTGTACTCGGCTGGTATGCCTATGCGCAGACTGTTCGAGGCATTGCGCTTCCTTCCAAGGCGCTTTCTGACAGATTTTGACAAGGAAGTCGGTTCGTCCGAGTCGTAGACGTCCAAGGTATGGAACACTTGCTTCACATCATCCACTTGCCGTCCCAGTATGCCTACCGTATCGAGCGAATTTGCGTACTGTATTACTCCCCATCTTGACAGCAATCCGTAGCTTGGCTTGAAGCCCACAATGCCTGTGTACGCAGCGGGTAATCGTACAGATCCTCCAGTGTCCGTTCCAAGGGCGGCCCAACACTGCTCAGTCGCTACAGCTACTGCGCTCCCTCCACTGCTGCCTCCTGGAGAAAGCGGAGCACCACCTCTGCTGAAAAGGCTCAACGTACGACCCGCGTCCGAGTTCTGAGAGTGCGAGCCCATGCCGAACTCGTCGAGGTTCGTCTTCGCTGAGATGGTTGCGCCATGCTGCCGTAGAAGCTTGACAACGGTCGCATCGATTGGCGAGGTGTAGCCGCTCAAGATATTGGAAGCCGCCGTCGTTGGATGGTCTTTGGTGACGATGTTGTCCTTGATCGCTATCGTCTTGTCTTTCAGGACGCTTGCAGTGGTCGGCAAAGGCTGTGCCTCTGGAGCTGTGCCGTGTCCGATGATGGCATTGAGCTCATGCTGTCGTCTGCGGGGGCTTGTATGGAGTCGTTCTGTACGCGGCAAGCTTCTGCTCGCATGGCGCCAGCAGAAGCGAGCAAGAAGCATCACATCTTCGAGTCGTGAAGAAGGAAGCGAATTGGGTGGTCGAGAAGATGGTATGGATTTCATGCCGGTCATTGGCTCGGGTAGTACGGAGGCTAAGGGATGAGCATTTTCCGGAAACACACGAACAGCCTCCGGCCCGTGCTGCTTTGCTCTTAGCTTTGCTCTTAGTCCTCCATGCGAACCTCACCACGTGTTGATGCTTTCTCACCATCTTCTCCACGTGTTCGGGGTGTATACGAAGTGTGTTGTAGGCTTATTCACTCGGCACGGCAGCGACCTTCGCGTGGATAGACCGTTGTGGGAGAGACCTGCTACTGCTACTGAAGTCCATTTGAGGCCGCCACTTCGAGAACGCCGGTACCAGACCTGGAATTGCCTACACCGGTACAGCATCCCGATGCCGCCAACTCCATTGCCATGTGCTCATCGTCTTGGTCGCGAAAGCCGATCCTTCTTGGGGGCGCAGCGACTTTGGGGCCAGCTTGACGACCTCGACATGGGGAGCTTCGCCCACCGCCAACGAGCTGCCGTGACACCACAGCTCCCTTAGCTGCAAGGCGATGAATGCATTCAGGCATCAATGTCTCGGATACGAGTATCTTGCACCACGCGTTCACACTCGGGCATTGCACTTTGCCATGTGCCTATCCGTGGTGGAGCACGAAAAGTTGGTTCGGTCTCACGAACGAAGCGTAGCTGAACCACAGCTTCACACAAAAGGTGACAAGCACATCCTCTGCCTTACGCGGTCATTCGCAGAGTGTTTCAACACCTCGTGTGGGGCGGAGCGCATGCGCATCGAATCATGCGCACCAACATTCAGAGCTCCGCCTATCTCAGCCTGATAAAGTGAATTGACTAGCTCGAGCTTCACCACTCGCTCGGTAGGTTTTCGTTTGCGATTCACATGTGCCTCAGTTCGATGGCTTGTTCACGCTCGGATTACCAGTATCGCGGCTATGCGGGAGGCTGTTCTCTGAGTCGAGCGCACTGCTGTCCTCACAGGCGACCTCACTTTCTTTCTAGACCTTGTCACCACTGTCTGTGCCATGTTCACACTATACGCATTTGCAGCTCGCACCACAGTCCCCTGACTATCACAGTTTCGAGAAGCAGCGGAAACAGGAGCGGTGGTACCGCCATGCTGGACCTTAAGGAACTCCTTAGCAGCTTCAGGCTTAACAAGAAGCGAGCCGTCGCTGCGCCCTCAAACGTAGGACCTGAACCATCTCTGACGAGCAAAGCGAGTGCCAAATTACGAAAGCGCAACAAGAGTGTTCAGAGCCTTCACGGCATACCTGAGGAGATCAGTCAAGATGAAGCGGAAGCACAGGCAAAAGCCCGAGACCGGAAGCACTGGTTCTTCAAGCGGCAATCATCAGCATCTTCGAGCTCGCTGATATCATCGAGAGTGGACTCCTTCGAACCAGAACAGCCATACCCTAGCTTTGATGGTGAACTGGTGCAGGCCTTGCGGCCCCTGACGAGAAGGTCTGAGAACCGTCTATCGGCCTTTGATCCGGTTTCGCAGCCTTTAAAAGATGGAGCTGTGGTGTCCAAATTTGGCTTGAATGTCAATACGCACAATCTGAAGGCGAGGGAGTCGTTGGCGTCGCCATCGGAAGGCGACAATGAAACGTCGTGTGGAGGAGTTGCCGTGCCGCCCGAGTGTCTATCGCGGCAGAAGTCTGAACGACATGCTTTGAACCCTTTTCTCGAGGCGTTGGAGCTCCAGAACGAGTGGGCAGCACTGCAGACTCCAGTGGAGAGCCAGGCGTCTCTCGTTGATGAAGCAGTACCGGGAGCCTGCCCATCCAGTGAGTCTTCTGTACCGAGCTCTTCGCGCAGTAGCGACTTACCAAGGATCGGCGATATTGATTTGAGCAAGATTGACGAGGATGAGCTTTTGAGTATTGCCGCCGCTTATGACAGTGTCAACCCATGGACGCGGGAGCCAGATATCACGCAATTAATGGAGAAGGCGGGACTGTACGGAGGCTCAAGTACCGATTCAAGCCCATGTGACAGTGCTGTGGGCTTCTCTGAGCAGCAATCGTCGGCTTATACTGGTAAAGGGAAAGGCCGTGCAGTGAACGATAAGCCGTCACCTGGAGCGATCGAGCTTGCGCTGCTGGCATTGAACGAGGATAAAGCACGACGTCAGCGAGAGAAAGCAGAGCGTCTTCGGCAGGAAGATGAAGACCGTAAGCTTGCCGAATTGCTACACGAGCAGATGCAGGAAGAACGGGAAGAGGAGGCAAGACTCGCGGAAGAGCGCGCACGGTTGCGCGACTGCGCCGTATGCGGAGACACCAAAGACCGCCTTGAGTTTCCTGAAAGGACAGCGACCAAGCAATGCGAGCACCCGATACAAACCTGCAAAGAATGTCTCGAATCGTGGATGGCATCGGAGTTTGACACGAAGGGCACTGATGGCATCAAATGTCCAGAATGCACGGAGGAGATGGACTACAGCGACGTCCAACAAGCGGCCTCAGCCGAGACCTTTGAGAGTTTCGATAAGATCACGATCCGCAATGCCCTGAGCGCTCTGCCAGAGTTCGCATGGTGCTTAGCATCCGGTTGCACCTCCGGCCAACTCAACCTCGAGGCAAATGGCTTCATGGATTGCGCCAGCTGTGGCTACAAGCAGTGTATCCTGCACAAAGTCCCATGGCATAGTAATGAGACTTGTGAACAGTTCGACTACCGCACTTCCGGCCAGAAACAGCGTGATGAGGAGAGAAAGACCGAGGAGATGCTCGACGACATCAGTAAGAAGTGTCCTGGAGCGTCCTGCGGGTGGCGGATACAGAAGACTGAAGGGTGCGACCATATGACTTGCAGAAAATGCAGGTTTGAGTTCTGCTGGCAGTGCTTGGCGAGTCAGCAGGAGATCAAGAGGGTAGGGAATACGGCGCATCAGGCTTGGTGCAAGTTTCACAGTACGAATTTGGATGTGGCGTGGCCGTTTAATGTGCATTAAGAAGGGTGAGCTACGGAGTGGGCATTGGCTTATCTTGAATGGAGACGCCAGGTATGAGACAACGGCTGCCAATCTTCATCGTATGGCGCAATGGCGGAAGGCATCTTCAGGACGAGTAAAGGATGTGGGATAGAGGGCCATCTCTCATACAGCTAGGCAGGCTGCTTTGCTTGGGAGAACCGCTTGGGTTTTGACTTGCGAACAGAGCGATGTACAGGGGTATCTACCTTAAGCTAGCCATTACCTCGTAGCAGCGCCGATTAAGTCATCAATCGTGACAGCATCTCCTCATCAATCCGTCAATATAAGCAATCTGAACCATCAGTGAACTTCTCCCTTCCGTCATGTGCCAACAGACTTCGTTGCCTCCAGCCCAGCGCCCTTTTCGCCTTTGCCCCCATCTGACACAGGGGTTTCGGAGGGCTCACGCTGATTGGCGGCGTCTTTCTTAGTATCCTCAGCCTTGTCAGTCACAGCCTCTGCGCTGTCTTCCTGCTTCGCAATCGACTCCAGCTCTGCATTCTTCTCCTCTCCGCCCTCTACCTCAGCCTCATCATCACTACTGACCTCCACATCTTCCTCACCATCACTCTCCTCAACATCTTTCCCCTCTTTGCCAGCATCACCCTCCCTCGCAAGCCTAGCCTCCTTCCCACGCTTATGACAATACCAAAACACAAACATAAGTACTGCCGACCCGTTAGCAATAGCCTGCAACCACAACAATCAGCACACAAACTTACTAAACACGGCCAACGACATGACCACATTCGTCGCCGAAGCCAAGAACGGGAAGCGCGTTGTTAAGAAGTTGACAACATTGCGAAGAATGCTTGCCACGGCGCCTTGCTGACTTACCAAGCCTTTCAAGCCAGGGATTGTGCGCTTTTGCTTTTTGTCGCCGTCTTTTTCGCTGGTATCTGCTGCTGGCGCTGAAGAGGAGGAGGTTTGGAAACTTGGGTCGCTGCTTGATTGCTTGCTGGCGGCAGCCATACGGGCTTCCATGTCTCCACCTGGCTTTTCGCTTGCGGCAGCCAGGAGCTCAGGGCCGAGGGTAGAGCCTAGCTTCATTGGTAGAGATTTGACGAGCGTCTGAACGAACGGCGGCATAGTTTTGAACTGTTTCTCCAGCTCCGGACCAGCGTCTTTCATCAGTTTCTCCATGTCCTCGTACGCTGTTGGGCCGCCGTTCATGGTGTCTTTGAGGACTTGCGCGAAGCGCTCGTAGATGTGTTGGGTCTCGCCGGAGAAGGCGAAGACGCGGTTGTTGATACTGCTCATGTTGAGGTTATCGAGAAGGACGGAGACTTCTTGCTCTTGCTTCTCCTTCGTCTTCTCCTCATTCACTGTGCCGTCCTCGTTATAGACGGGTTCGGCTTTGCTGTCTTTAGACTTCCATGCTGGGAGAGAAGGCATGGAGGGGAGTGCTGAGTAGGCAGAGGAGGCGTACTCGGCCCATGTGCGCTTGTCGGCGGGCTCGCTGGCCTCGCCCTCCTTTTGTTCGTCGGTAGACTGGTCTTTCTTTGCGCCAGAGCCGACTGACGGCAGGTAAGATGCCCAGGTCCTCTTCTCGCCTTGCTCGCCTTGAGCCTTGTCAGGCCTATCTTCACCAACATTGAACCCTTTCGTAGCTGCTTCTGCCTCTTCCTGGCTGGGCAGGTCAAAGGAACCTTTGCTCTTCTTGTCTTTCTTAGCCTTTGCTGGCGGTGCATCTGCCTTGCCAGTGCTCTCATCTGGAGCCTGCTCTGGTGGGTCTTCTACAGCTTCTTGAGATGTCTCTTCAGGCTTAGCCTCATCCTGCTTGACCTCTGCCTGCGCAGGCTCTGCTGCCTTAGCCTCCTCCAGCTTGGACCCCTCCTTTGGCTCTTCTTGCTTTGACTCCTGCGAGCCGTCACCGCTCTCGGGCTGCCTTTCCGGTACAGCTACCTGATCTGGGCTCGTAGCAGCAGCCTGCTCTACCTCTTCTTTCGTAGCCTCTTTCTCCTCGCCGCTGTCCCTTATCTTGGTCGGCGGTGCATCTTTGGCTTCAGCAGGCGCATCACTTGACGATATCTGCTTGTTGAGGAAGTTCTCATCCTCTTCGTTCAACACTGGCTTCTGCGGGTTGCTTTTCTCAAGCTGCTCTTTGTTTTGCTTCGCGCGTGCGAAGGACGGTAGGGAGAAGTAGGAAGACATTGCGGCTGTGATGCAGTAGGGTATGGTAGATAGGAGCAAGAGATTGCGAAGCAAAGCTGTGCCAGACCTACCTGCTATCTTTTCCCGCGTCTAGCTCTTGGAAGGCGTGTGTTGCGTAGTAGCGGGTCAACAACCCTACGTCACCTTGCGCGTGGTAGATCGTTGTGGCTGTGTTGTTGGTGGGTTGCGACAGCAAGGCCTAAAAGAGGCCTAGACTCGTATCACGTGGAGCGGTCTGTGCGCTTGAAAGATCGACTTCACTTCACTCTCCTCTCTTCTGTTCCCAACCACCAACCTTTTCTCGCAAGCTTCGCCGCCTCGGTGACCAGCGATACACGCCATTTCAGTGTCCCTGTACAGCAGATGACATGCCTCGATTTCTCGTGGTCGCGCCAACACAACATCCATTGAACTCGCGAAAGCCTGCCAACACCGCAGAGAGAAGTGAAGTGCTTGATCGGTGTCCCGGTGTCCCGATGTCAGTACCAGCACTCCTCTGGGTACGGCAAGTCTGTCGTCGCGGCAGTAAACATAGTCTCGACCAAGAGCGAGGTATTGCTTCACCATTCGGCATACATCGCTATCTCTGGACGCAAAGGTAAACATCCCCATTGCTCTCTTTGGATCTTCCTCGTATTCTTAAGATGCAGCGTCTTCACACATCCTAACGCCTTTTCCTTCGGAGGACGGACATCTTCCCCCAAGAGTAAAGCTACCAGACAGGCAAGCACGAAGAAAATGCTCCTGGTCAATGTTTACGCTGGCAACAAGAGCGTCACGTGCGCGGTATTTAGCATCCACAACCGAGTAGCAAAACATTCATTCTGGCGGACGCACATGACAATCCCACACTGGCTGCAACAAACTTGTGACCGCGATATTGAAGCCTTTCATCACAACCACAACGAACCAAATATCTTCATCAAGCATAAAGGATCACGAACGAGATCATAGCACCGAGAAACGAGCTATCATTGGTGGTCGCGCGTGCGCCAACGGGAAGCGCGGTAGGTGACGTCGATCGAGCAACCCCCGACGTAAACAAGCCCAAAGCAATTTGCCACCCGGAGTATTTCAGGACCACGACGGATTTTCCCCAACGTCCGTAACTTTCCCAAAAGCACACATCAACAACGACGAGGCGGTAGGGCGTCATAGCAGCATCAGCAAGAGTCCCACCATCAGAGAAGTCGAACATTGACAGGCAAAGAACTGCAGTGACAATGGTGGTTTCCGCGAGCGGACTGTTTTTTGGCGGGACAGAGGCCATCGAGCCAACTGGTACGTCTCGGAAGCATCGAATCGCCTACATGCGCCTGCAGCGGCCTCCCGCTGCCTCTCGAATCCACGTCTACTCGAGATCCAGCAGCTGACGAGGCACACAGGGAGGGACGATGACATTGTGAATGGTATCGGCGAACAATCCTACCCCTTCGATGACTCCGACGCAGATGAGGACATTCCGGTAAGTGGTGCAGAATCCCGGCGCAAACGACTTGGCATGGTGCGCCCGTATCTCCCGCCCGCTCACTGACCTGATACGCACAGTACGAGAACCCGCAGACTGGCGAGCGCTTCCTCAAGCGCGCCGCCTCACCCACCACCTATGGCGAGCGGCCTTCAAAGAGCACTCGCGTGGCCGGCGGCAAAGCGGCTATCCCAAAGCGCATTGTCGCTGACTACGACTCCGACGACGGGCGCATCATCAGCTTGAAGCAGCAAGGCTACTCTGACGACTACGTTGCTCAGAAGCTCATTCAAGAAGGCCGCATCCGCTACGTGCCGAAGACGGTGGGCAGTCGCTGGCTCCGTCTACGTAAAGCCCTCGAGCAGGCCGAGAATGAGAAGCTCGACGATGAGCTTAAAGACTGGCACGCAGGCGAAGTAGGTGACTCCCATATGCTCATTACCGCATCTCACGCTAATCAATTCAGGATGATCACCTTCAGGAGGCCTTCAAGACTATCGACGATAAGTTTGAGCGCGAGATTCAGAGGGTTATGGACAAGAAGTGGAAGGAGATATCCAACACACTCGCCGATCGGCTCCAGAAGAAGAAGTACACCGGTAACGCCTGTCGCGAGCGCTACGAAGGCATCCAGAGTGGCCTCGCTCTCCTCCCGATCGAGATTGATCCGGATAAAGCCGGTCGTCAGAGGCTAAGAGAGCAACGCATTGCCGCAGCGAAGCAGCGTCGTGCCGACGAGGCTCGTGAAGCTCAGCGCGCAGAGGATGAGAAGAAGGCGCGTCTTGACGAGAAGAAGGCCGAGGCTGCGGAGAAGGAGCGGCAGAAAATCTTGAAGGTACGCCAGAAGGAGGAGGAGAAAGCTGAGGAAGAGCGTATCAAGCGTGAGCGCGCTGAGGAGAAGGAGCGCATGAAAGCTGCGAAGATGGCAGCTGCCAAGCAAGTCAAAGCTGAGATGGAGTGGGCGAAGCAGCAGCGTCGCGCTGAGCGGGAGCTGTATGCGAAGCTCACCGGCAAGACTCTTAGGACGCGCCGCCCACGTACCGCGGCTTCTCGCGATGAGTCTGTCGACGATGATGCCGATGAGGGGGACGCCATGGATCTAGACGACGACGATGAGGTGGAGGTATCTGACGATGAAGCCGAGGACGATGAGGACGGCGGGGTCGATCTTCTCACGAACCACCACACGTCCATCAACGCCGGAAGCTCTACTCCGACTACCAAGGGCATGTCGCTGCTAGTGAGACAGAAGGTCAAGCCAGCCACCGTACCGAAAGTCACCAAGGAGACCATCCTCAACCCTCGCAGCGTGCTGAGCGATGCTGAGCTGGAAGTGCTGCTCTTCGAGCGTGGTCTCACTCGTCGCACTACGCGCGAGACTCATCCCCAAGTCATCGCTCGTCTTGTGGCAGCTGACCAGGACCTCAGCACCACAAAGCTGCATGATCTTCTCGGGAAGCACTTCGATAAGCTCAGAGGCAGCAGGGAGGCCAAAATCTTGCGCTTGGCGCAGTACGATGCGGACAAATCTGCTGCGGGTGAAGCTGGGACGAAGAGCACGGATCCCGCTTTCAAGAAGACTTATGAGGGGTACCAGGGGCAGTACAGGAGCTTGATGAAGGCTTGATTGGGTGGAGATGTAGCATAGGCAGCGGCAAGGATCCCGGCATGATCCCAGGGTCAGAGACTGGGCAAAGGGTACCGTGTTGGACACCAGCTTCAGGAGAAATAATGGGCAAGCGTGAGATGAGAAACGGAGAAGGGCGTCAGTAGTTGGCTACGACAGATTACTCTCCAATGCGACATAGGCAGTTTCATAGATCGACAAGGCATACGGTTGCATCAGCTTCCAGATCACTCCTGGAGAAACGGACAGTCCCTCAGAAACGCTCCCTTCGAGACGCTGTCCAGTCCCGGTTTGGATGAGGGAAAGGTCATGGCGCTGTATTCGCATCCAGTATCTCTTGTGGTCGTCATTTCTAGCGAAATATACGGTGCGTCTGCACCTGCTGTTCCGACAGACATGGCAGCTCCACGCACTAACGGCACACCTGCCCATGCGCTTCGCTTCACCTCCTCTCTCGCACGCCACCTCCGCAGATCAAAACCCCGCAACCCCGGACCTCCATCATCCCGCAACACTTGAACACTATTTCCGCACCTCAGTCCCACCTCCAGTCCTCCGGTGCCTCCATTCGCCAACCAGATCAATGATTCGGATCTGGACCGAAGTATGTCCAGTCAGAGCCGCAAAGCTCGAGCTAGATCGACCAGCTAGCGGACGAAAGGCATCCAAATACCATGGTCCACAGCGGAATACTCGAAAGGGAGCCGTATCTTGTGCATGTGAACATTCGCGAAGTATAAGATAACCATTGGGCCCAGGTAGGCTGTTCCTTCGTTGCCAAACGTTTTGTTTCTTTGCTGTTGTGATACCCATCTCCCTTTCTCTCATTCCAAAATCGCAACGATGGTCCATCTAAGAACAGACATAGGTGCTCAGAAGCCTCGTGAGAGCGGCAGCAATGATACCTACGATGACAACCTCGAGTGCGATGTCCTCATCGTCGGAGCGGGCTTCGGTGGAGTCTATCTCATGCACCGCCTGCGAGACGAGCTAGGCTTCAAGTGCAAGATATACGAAGCTGGTACAGAACTTGGAGGCATCTGGCATTGGAACTGCTATCCCGGCGCAAGAGTAGATACGCAGGTGCCGATTTACGAGTACTCTCTGCCCGAGATCTGGAAGGTAAGCGGAATGGCAAGTACCGATGTTACGAAGTGATCGCTGACGTACAGCAGGACTGGACATGGTCCGAGAAATACCCAGGATGGCAAGAGCTGAGGGAGTACTTCGCTCATGTTGAGCGCAAGCTAGATGTAAAGAAAGACACCGCCTTCGAGACCCGTGTCGTTGGTGCCGAGTTCAACAAGGAGACTCATCGATGGGACATCAAGACCGAAGATGGACGGACAGCCCATGCAAGATATCTCATCAACGCCATTGGCTTCGCGGCCAAGCGCCACTTCCCGGATTGGAAGGGTCTTGACACATTTGGAGGCGAGATGTACCACTCCTCATTCTGGCCGGAGTCGGGAGTCGATCTCAAGGACAAGCGGGTTGCAGTCATCGGTACTGGTTCCACCGGCATTCAGATTGCTCAAGAGTCGGCCAAGGAGGCGAAGTCCGTGACCGTCTTCCAGCGAACGCCAAACCTTTGTCTGCCGATGCGGCAAAAGAAGATCACGAAAGCAGAGCAAGATCGTGCGAAGGAAGGATACCCGGATCTGTACAAGTACCGCATGACGACCTTTGCGGGCTTTGGGTATGACTTCTCCGAGAAGAACACCTTCGATGACAGCGAGGAGGAGCGAGAGAAGTTCTACCAGGAGATGTGGGATGAGGGTGGCTTCAAGTTCTGGTAAGCATCGCCGGCAGCGGCTCGGATATCAGCTGACACTAACGCTCTTAGGCTCGCAACTTACAAGGACATGCTCTTTGATAAGAAGGCGAATGACCAAGCTTACAACTTCTGGGTCAAGAAGACACGAGAAAGGATCAAGGACCCGCGCAAGCGTGATATCCTCGCACCGCTCGAAGCGCCTCATGCCTGGGGTACGAAGCGACCATCTTTGGAACAGAACTACTACGAGCAGTTGGACAAGCCGCAGAACAACGTCGTCGACCTCAAAGCGAACCCAATCGTCGAAGTCCGCGAGAAGGGCATCGTCACTCAAGACGGTGAGCTGCATGAATTCGACATCATCGCGTTAGCAACTGGTTTCGACTCTGTGACCGGTGGCATGAAGAACATGGGCCTGAAGGACGTCAACGGCGTCCTTCTCAAGGACAAGTGGGCACAAGGCACCTACTCATACCTCGGCATGACCTGCAACGACTTCCCGAATATGTTCTTCCTCTACGGTGCGCAGGGCCCAACAGCATTCTCCAATGGACCTTCCTGCGTGGAAGTGCAGGGTGACTGGATCGTGGACTGCGTTGCCAAGCTTCGGAAAGAGAACATCACCTACCTCAACGCCACCAAAGATGGTGAGGAGGAGTGGCGCCGGAAGGTGACAGAGCTGTCGGATAAGACACTCTTCCCAACGACCAACTCGTGGTACATGGGCGCGAACATTCCTGGTACGTGTACTGAGACTGCCGCTTGCTTCCCGAGACATCTGCTAACCCATCGATTCTAGGCAAGCCTCGAGAGCAGCTGAACTATGCTGGAGGCATACCGTTGTATGATAAGGAGTGTCGGGAGGCGCTGAATAATGGGTTCGCTGGGTTTACGACGCAGGCGCCTGCTGCTGCAGCTTGAGATAGACATGTATAGCGGTATAATCCAATTAGAAGCGTTTGAGTATAGCATCGCTCGGAAGTACGTTCGAAGAGTTCATGAGTGTTCTGCAGCATACCGATGGTCGGTGACAAGAAAGCTTGCCGCGCTCTGGTTTGTGCCAAACAACACTGGAGCTCTTATATCGGCCGTCAGGTATCTCACAGCCACATGATTATTAGGAAATAGCGCAAGAGATCTTGGAGAGCTCTCTAGATTATACTGTGACCACAAAGCAACCATAAAGGTCGCTCGAAGGTCAAGAGCGCGTTGCGATCGTGGGAGCGCAAGCGGCAACGTCCATTGCCACCAAGCCTTATACCAAGTAGGATGTAAGTGCAGATGCTGCGCAGAGGCCTCCCAGACTTCGGATGTGTGATGGGTGCGGCTTGAACAAATTGGACGACCGGTAGACGGTCGTGGCAGCAATATTTACGTCCTGATTCCGGCGATGCAGGAGATCATCTGGACACGAGGTTTCAGGGTGTACCTGCCTAAAGGGCAGCCTGCGTATCTAAGCAGCGTCTCAGTGGCAGGCTGGCTTCCATCTCACGGCCAGTGCGTAAAGGCAAACTATGCTGTCTGCCAGCCAGTGAGGCAACCTCTCATCCGCGGGACTGGGATTAAGGACGGGCAGGTCCAGTGCGGCAATGCCTTCAGCAGCCAGATCATCAGCTGTCTCTGAGCGAGGGCTGTTGCCACCTTGCTCGCCGTCTCCTACTCCTTGGTCGGTGGTCTGATGTGATGCTTGGAGGTTCTCGCCGGCTCTCATCCCATCTTCACACTTCAGAACTCGTCCTTCGCAATTGCCACAGAGCTTCACATTGCTCACTTCTTTCCAGTACCGGCAGGTTTTCTGCTCATCTCTACATCATCGACAAGATTGGACGGCCAGCTGGCCTTCGTCTCCATGGTTGATACGGTATCGATTACAAGCCTGCTGTTTCTGTCGTAAACCCCAAGTCTCTCATTGAGTGTCAGTGATTCCTGGTGGCTTGGTGATGCCAGCGTACTTCGATATACCCTTCCTTGCGCTGGTTCGGCCTCCAGACTTTCGAGGTATCTTGTCCTTAGAACCCGGAGGCCGGCCGCCTTTATTTCCAGACACCGCATGTAATGGCATCTTGGAGACCAAGGATTGCTTGATAAGTCATCGTGAGTTGTGAAAGGGTCGAGGTCGAGATGGTACGCGCAGGCAAGCTTCTTTGCCAAGCGGGGTCTCTAGGGACAGTTCCAGCTATATGCTCGACAGTCGATTTTGGCCCGAGCGCTTGGACCATGCCGACCCTTTGGCTTCCAATCCACAGACTACACCTGCCTCATTAGCAAACACAACCAACCCGATAATTACGAAGCGAAGCTCATTCCGCGCGAAGTCGGCCAGATGTTCGCGCTTCATCAATGAGCCGCTTTCCCTCCTCCCGCACCCACGACCCAACACCAAGCGATACCACGGACCCCACGTCTACTGGAGCACGAAGCACAAGACCGCAGCAGCCATTGCCCTGGTCGGGCTCAGGTACCAGACAGACACCTCGCAGTGGACTCGCTCCGATCTCTACCAGTAGCGGCGGGCAGATTAGGCCTGGCAGCTCGAGCGGGAGTCCCAGCAGGGCAGCGTTCTCGCCGACCAACCCATACTTCAATAACGCTTCGGTCTCTGCCAACCGCCAAGTCGCCAGTAGACAGTCATCAACCTCGAGTTCTCACTCACTTGCCTCACCGTCCGGCTCAGGATATTACGCGACCGGCTCGCTTCACTCGGGACAGCGTTCGCGTGCTGGAACCTCAGGCAGTCCACGACTAGCCTCCTCACTCGCCAGCTTATCGTCGCTTTCACAGGCCATTGCTGGTGGCGCTAGTGGTTTCTCTCGCTTAGCCAGACATTCACCGTCAGTCTCTTCCTCCACCGTCGGATCACCAACTTCATCCACTGGCGGCGGCTCTTCCGGGCAGCTAGCCAGTCTGGTCACCACACAGCTCAACATCTTGTTGAGCACCCTCAAAGAGACCAATTTTGCTTCACAACGGGAAAAGATACGGAGGCTGCTCGATGAGAACGGCATGGAGCTCTTTGAGACATACTTCAGGCGACTGCTGAACAGCAGCTGGTCGCTTGTCTTTCCGCAGGGTGGACGGCAAGGAGCAGGACAGAGCGATCAGAATGCATACCGATTACTAGGAGAAGAGGTGCAGAAGGTCGCGGTAGATCCGCAACAAGCAGGGAATATTGCTCAGGCATTAGATACTGGCGATTTCGACCTGGATCTGGCAGCTTTCACCGACCACTTCCGGTTAGATCCAATAGCAAAGACTGCACTCGCGTTAGCCTGCAGAATGACTGCGAATCATGGTCTGCGCTCGAAAGGTAGGAGCCATGCATACAGCAACCAGACACAAACTTGCCAAGACTGACATATGAGCAACTTAGTCGATGCCATCCTCGCAAACAACCTCCAACTCTTCCTCTCCACCCTCATCAACCCTCCACAAGACGCAAACGGCAGCGCGCAAGATGACATATCACCTCAAGTACTCTCGCTCATAATCGAACGACTCAGCCAAGAACCACCACGCGACTGGGGAGAGCGACAGCAAGAAGACTTCAAATACGCGATCAAGATGCGATACCAGAAGCTGAATAGCAGATTACCGCCGGCAGTGGAGTCCACATTGTTCCTGAACGATCTGCTCAACATGCCAGATAGCAGGCTCGCCAAGACGGTACAGCGAGTAGGACCACGGGCTACGGCGAGTCTGGATACGTGTAAAGAGATGCTTGCTGGTGTGGAGACTAGGGATATCTCGTACCCGCAGATTGCGAACGCGCTCCTATACATGGTCATTGCGCAGAACGGCGATGCGTACGATGCGAGTGTCTTCGTGGAAGGCCTGCGACAGCACAAGGCGGGACCGAAGATTGACTGGACGGATGTGGTGCAAGGCTTCGACAAGGACCAGCTCAGGATCACGAAGAAGCAGTTTCTGGGACTGTACAATGCGCTGCTACCTCTAGCGAGAGAGTACGTCAACTTCGATATCCAGGGTCTATGGGGTGGACGATGGAGCAGCCCAGCGACTCAACTCAGCTTCGTGACCGCCTTCCTGTCCACGACTCCGGACGAGCTGGACGTCACGCAGATACCCGAGTTCAGACAGGCTTTCACCCTCTCGGACTACGATGACGCACCGGACAGCATCAAGGCGTATGCAGCAGAAGCGGTCAAGCACCCGCTTGTCTCACGCGACGCTACCGAAGCGCTTTTCGTGATGATCTTCCGCTCACAGGAAGCATACAATGAGGCGCAGATGCTTGGCATACCCGAGACGATCATCAACCCCAACATGACTGTCTTTCTGTGCGCCGCATCAGCGGTGCCGAAGCCGTGGCAAGCACTTCAGGATCAAGCGCTGAAGCAGCTCTTCTACCCGTTCCTTACGAAGCAGCACCACCACTACGACTTCGTGATGCACTCGCTCTGGATGCACGACAAAACCTGGGTGGCGCAGCGATTAGTCGAGTTCTATCAGCAGGACAGCACGCTACTGGCCTTCATTTACGACCACGCGATCGAGCACGGTTGGTTGGAGCTTCTGCTTACTATTCAGAGCAACTTCGCCGTGGACTTGGCCGCGTTTGCTCACGGCAGAGGGAAGTGCGATTTGGAGGAGTGGGCGCTACCCTTGAAAACCGCCCTCGGGGACGTCAATTTCGTAAGGGCGATTCTGGACTTCTTGAAGGTGAAATTGAATGATGAGCAAGAAGTGCAGAAGCAAGAAATGCCGAAGGATCGAGATGCTATGCGAACGACGACGCCTTTGGCGTTGAGGACCGTATATTCGCTCATCAAAATGTTCCAAGCGATGCTCGGCGACGAGGAACTTGCGCCCATCTACCGGCATTGCTTGCAGACATATCCGCGGCTTTTCAACTACGGCCACGACGATAAGTCTGATGCCATTCTGGAAGCCAACTGTGAAGGACCCAGCGGGCACGGCCTACCGGCAGACGCGGACACGGAGATGCAGGAACGGTACAAGAAGATGTACGGCGGCGAAGCAACCCCAGACGAGATTGTGGAGGAGTTAAAGGCGCTCAAAGTCGCCGCGGATCCTGCCAAACAAGACTTGTTCGTTGCTATGCTGCAAGGGCTGTTCGACGAGTATAACTGCTTCGGTGAGTACCCGAACGAAGCTCTCGCGACAACAGCTGTGCTTTTCGGCGGTTTGGTATCGCACCATGTCCTTCATGACATAGCGGAGCAAGCGGCCATTCACATGATCTTCGAAGCTGTCTCCGAATTTGGTAATGAGGATTCTATGTACCGCTTCGGCCTGCAAGCGATGATCCACCTGCTCTCGAGATTGAAGGAGTGGCCGCATCTGGCTAGCAGGATCCTGCAGACTCCGAGCTTGCGAGGTACTCCGGCTGTGCCGGCAGCAGAGGATGTTCTCAGGGCGAAGGAGGAGGACAAGGCGCTGAATGGAGACGCGGTCAATGGCATTACTAATGGTACACTTGATGATGAGTTCCCGGTCGACTCGCCTACGCCGAACTTTGCTTCTATCCGGCCTGATTCACCGCCCCGGGGCAATTCCCAGGAGCACCCGGATGAAGACATCACCGATAGGTTCATGTTCGCGCTGAACAACGTCTCAATGCGAAATCTCGAAGAGAAGTTCAAGGATCTCGAGACGCTGGAGGACAGGCATCAGCAGTGGTTCGCACACTATCTCGTGGAAGATCTGGCCAAGATGCAGCCAAACTTCCAGGCCCTATACTTGCAGCTGCTAGAGAGCTTCAACCGGAAGTCGCTTTGGACTGAAGTTCTCCGCGAGACGTACCTCAGCTGTGCGAAGATGCTAAATGCACCGAGTACGATGGAGCAGGTCAGCGAACGGACAATCTTGAAGCAACTTGCTGGATGGCTGGGTGCCTTGACGTTGGCACGCGATCAGCCGATCTTGCATCGCAACTTGTCTTTCAAGGACTTGCTGATTGAGGGACACGATACGCAACGCTTACTGGTCGCCATACCGTTCGCCTGCAAAGCGCTCTTGCATTGCAAGAACTCTCACGTCTTCAAGCCGCCGAACCCTTGGCTCATGGAGCTGCTTGGTCTGCTGAGCGAGCTGTACCACTATTTCGATCTCAAGATGAACCTCAAGTTCGAGATCGAGGTGCTGTGCAAGGATCTCAAGCTCGATATCAAGACTATCGAGCCGCTTGAGATCATCCGCAGCCGACCACTCATATCGGAGAACAATCTGCTGCAGCCGTACGTGTCGGATGGAGCTCCGGATGGTTTTGGCGATATGCACTTGATAGGTCTCTCGAAACGGCCCGAGCGCTTCTCACCCGACGCTGTCATTCAGGCGCTGCCGGATCTGACTGGCGTGCTTCACATACCGCAAGCCGTGGGCGGTGTGTCGCAGAACACGCTACGAACCATCTTCGTCAATGCCGCGCAGCAAGCGATATACGAGATCATCGCGCCTGTGGTGGAACGCTCCGTTACTATCGCTGCTATTTCGACTGCAGAGCTGATTCAAAAGGACTTCGCTACCGAGGCCGACATTGAGAAGCTGAGAAACTCTGCGCATACCGTGGTCAAGGCGCTGTCGGGGAGCTTGGCTCTGGTAACCTGCAAGGAGCCGCTGAGGATGAGCATTACGAACAATATCAGGATCCTTGCCTCTAGGAGTATGCATGAGCAGCTCCCAGAAGGGCAGATAATCATGTTCGTCAATGACAACATCGACACGGTATGCAGCCTTGTCGAGCGCGCAGCGGAGGACCATTCGTTGGCCGAGATCGATGCGCAGCTTGCGCAAGCCATGGAAGATCGCGGGCGACACCAGGAGCAGAACCCCAACGGGCCGTTTAACAACCCGCCCGTCAGCATGTGGGCTAAGCTCATCCCAGAGCCTTTCCGTCAGGATCCGCAGGGTGTCAACGCAAACGGCCTCAACAGGCAACAGCTTGGTCTTTACGAGGAGTTTGGCCGTCAAGCTCGTCTCACGCCAGCAGTGCATGCGAACAGTATATCGCAGGACGCCAGGGGCCAATTGCCAGACGTCCTTTCGGACAGCTACCTCCCAAGCCTGCCCACTCCGGCTGAGCCGCCGGCGCTCCCACAACCAACGCCACAGCAGCAGCGCAGTTTGCAGATGCAGCCACAGCAACAGGTCAATGGGTACATGGAGACGAATGTCAATAACATTGGCCAACGGATCCTTGAGCTCATACAAGAACTGCAGTCTGCGAGTCGCGAGGCACCTGAGGAGCATATTAACGAGATCAGTGAGACTGCTGCCGTACGACGCATCTACGAACAACTCATCATGTCCATTGACGCTCAACCGCCACCTCAGCAGGACCAATTCGCAATCGCGGCCGGTATGCATTGCATGCAAAACATTGTATTCAACGATGGCGCGAAGCGGCTGGAGGTGGAGGTCTTTGTGCGCTTGTTGGCGCAGCTGTGCCGGATGTCCATTGCAGCGGGCCGGAATCTCACTATGATGATTGCCGAAAGCGATGAGAACGACAGGCTGTTCAATGCTGCTGCGATGATTGCGCTGATGAATGAGGGGATGATTGATGTACAGCTTGTGGATAGCAAGGCTGCCAGGGCGCTCAAGCAGAGACGGGAGGCTGTGCTTCCTTTCTTGCGGGATATGCTTGAGGAGATCATGCTCGCGGAGACTGCCGTCGCTTTACGGACGGACTTCATCCTCACTTACGAGGCATTGGGCCAGTGGATGGAGGCTGAGCCGGACAACCAGGGGGTGCGGGAAGTCATTACCAAGCTGCAGCTCCAGCCGGGACAGCAGAACGGCATGCCAAGCCCGCCACAGCATACCAAGCAGGATCAGATGGAGTACATCTTCGAGGAGTGGATCCGCTTGCAGCGTAAGGAGACGCCCGAACGCTCGTATCTTGCTTTCGTACAACAGTTGCATGCGGAGCACATCATCTCCGAGCCGGAGAGTGCCATGACCTTCTTCCGTGCTTGCTTGGAGATGTCATGTGCTCAATTCGAGCGTGTGACTGGCGCGCCATTCGCCACCACCGAGACTCCTTACGTCCACATCGATGCTCTGGCTAAGCTGATCTCCTTCATCGTGCTCTATCAAGGCCCGATTGACGGCGAACCACAACCGAACAAGGCGAAATCGCTGGACGCCATTGTCAACTTGATCATCTTGGTCATGAACGACCACCAGAACAAGCAGCGCGAGCGATGGAACGCGAGAGTGTACTTCCGGCTCTTCTCCTCGCTCATGTGCGAGACGCTTTCTGGCAAGGCACAATTAGACGGCCAGCAGGACATGGGCATTCCGAAAGTCTTCGCCGATGCCTTGATGGTGCTGCAGCCGAAGTTCTTCCCGAGCTTCACGTACTGCTGGCTGACTCTGCTGAGCCATCGCTTGATGGTTCCGACGTTCCTGAGTGGAGCAGGTCGCACGAATGGCGGATGGGAGATGTTCACGAAGTTGCTAAACACGCTCCTCAGCAGCCTTGGGGATCTTTTTGCGACGTCAGACACGTCGCCAGTCATTCAGGACTTCTACCGCGCTGTGCTTCGCTTCTTGCTGATGCTGCATCATGACTTCCCGGAGTTCCTGCTTGAGAACCATTGGCAGCTCAACAGCAGTGTGCCGTTTGCGTTACCGCAGGTCAACAACATTGTCAACAGCGCAGCACCGAGACCGGTTGAGCAGCCTGACCCGTTCACGCCTGGTCTGAAGATCAACAGGCTCGATCAAGTGCGGCAGGCACCTGTGGTGCAAGGTGATCTGACCAAAGTTTTGGCTGAGAATGGAATCAAGGACGCTGTCGAGCGTGTCTGCACTGCCCAGGATCTTAGCAACGAAGACTACGCCACCATTGCCGGTGCAATCGCCAATGGCGCAGTGACTGGCACGGACCAAGGCCGTCTCCTACTCACCAACGCATTGGTGCTCTACATGGGCATCCAAGCGACTTCGGCCTCCTCGGTCTTCTCCTCCGCAGCGCCATCAGCTCGTCTGCTGGAGCGCCTACTGAAAGACAGCAACGAGCAAATCCGCTACCACGTCGTCTCAGCCATGATCAACCAAGTCCGCTACGTCAATGCGCACACGCATTACTTCTCAACCGCGCTGCAGCATATGTTTAGCATTGTATCCGAAGACGTGCAGGAGCAGATCATGCGCCTCATGGTGGAGCGCTTGATAATACCGAGGCCGCATCCATGGGGTGTTATTGTCATGATTTTGGAGCTGGTCAAGAATCAATCACCGGTCAACGTCTGGGAGAAGCAGTGGCTTAAGGTCGCGCCGCAGATTCAGCAGATGTTGATGAATTTGTCGCATAGTAGCGACTCTGGCAGGATGGTCATACCTAGGAGCCCGCTTGGGGGGATGATGTGAGTGGATGCTCTCAGCAAGACTTTCGTTCGCCAGGTTCGAGAGGGAGGAGGGAGAGCAGAGAAGAGTCTACGACGATTTACTTTCATGTCAACTTACTTCAATCACTCAACATGAGCTATGTGTTCTGTTTTTGGACAGGGAAAAGCGATCAAGCGAGCGGCGTTGCCAGTGTCTCTGATACAGGGGATTGTGGCAAGGCTGGGTCACGATAGCAGGATGTAGGTGTACTTTAGCAGCATCGGGTCGGCGTTCATGGGAGCGAGGAGCGAGGACTATTAGCGTGAGATGTAGAGTAGTGCGTAATGTTTCTCCAGGCTTACTATCACCACCAATCTTATGCTTATGCTACCTTCGCTTCCTGGCTCCTCCGTCGCCGAACCACTGTGTCCTTGTTAAAGCACCTGGGTAAGGCAAGGCTGGCACGCCCCTTAAGTAGCCTGTACTTTAGCAGCATCGGTCTGGCGTACGCGAGCGTGCACTATTAGTATCAATGTAGAGTAGTGCGTAATGTTTCTCACTGCTCGTTCTCGTTCCCTTTGTTTCGTCGGGTCGTCACAAGCGTGGTTGTTCGTCTCCGCCACGTATCTTACGATTCACGTGCAAATCTACAAGGTTTAGCACAGCCGCTGACGTCGTCCTGTGCCACAAAGGGCACGTTTACTTTTGGGAGGGGCAAGAGCGAAAGCCACGCCTAGACAACAAGCAACGAAACGACCCCATTGCTGCTTCAACCATACCGCATATCCATTCTAATAACTTTCCGACTCCCTACCCTCATTCTTCGCTTCCCAGGATCGAGGTATCGCGAGTTCTGAAGACATCAGAAACCCCGTCGCACAAGCAACCAAGTCCGACACCAAGATGGCAGGAGGAGAGCAAGAAGGTGCTGCGGTGCCGGCGCAGAGCAAAGGGTCATGGTCCTCGTTTCTCAGGGTCAGTATCTCGTGGAATGGTATGGATAGTGTTTACTGACAGCGGCACAGAGCATAGCGTCCTTCAATGGCGACCTCTCATCCATGACCGCGCCGGCCTTCATTCTGTCCACCACCTCCCTCACCGAGTTCTCAGCGTACTGGGCGGAGATGCCACGATTGCTATGTGCTCCAGCGGATGAGCCGGACCCTCAGAAGCGCTCCATGCTTGTGCTCAAGTGGTTCCTGTCGACGCTCAAGCAACAGTATGCCAGCAGGAACGAGAAGCTCGGGAGCGAGAAGAAACCCCTGAATCCGTTCTTGGGTGAGCTGTTCCTCGGCAAATGGGAGGATGAGATGGGCACAACGCAGCTTGTCAGCGAGCAAGTGTCACATCACCCTCCTGCGACGGCGTACAGCATCTGGAACAGTAAGCACGGCGTCCGGCTGCAAGGCTACAATGCACAGAAGGCTTCCTTCAGCCGTACCATCAACGTCCGGCAAGTCGGCCACGCCATTCTCCACCTCGACAAGTACAACGAAGACTACCTCATCACCCTCCCATCCCTCCACATCGAAGGCCTGATCACAGGTTCCCCA
This sequence comes from Neocatenulostroma microsporum, assembly GCA_022814695.1. Lineage (NCBI taxonomy): Eukaryota > Fungi > Ascomycota > Dothideomycetes > Mycosphaerellales > Teratosphaeriaceae > Neocatenulostroma > Neocatenulostroma microsporum. The sequence goes on from JAKLLW010000482.1 coordinate 29,274, forward strand.
TACGTCGAACTCAACAAGTCCACCTACATCGTCGGCTCGAACGGCTTCACCTCACGGATAGACTACGCCGGCAAGGGCTGGGTGTCGGGCACCAAGAACTCCCTATCCGCCATCACCTTCCCGCACGGCAAAGAGAAGGACAAGCACGCCGTCCTCTACACCGCCGAAGGCTCCTGGACCGACAGCTTTGTCATTAAGGATGCGAAAAAGAACACCGTCGAGATGTACAACGCCAAGAAAGAGCCAAAGACACCGCTGAAGGTCGCACCTATTGAAGAACAAGATCCGCTCGAGTCGCGTCGGGCGTGGAAGAAGGTCGCCGATGCGATCAGCAAGGGTGATATGAACACCACTGCGCAAGAGAAGAGCGTCATTGAAGAGTCGCAGCGCTCGTTGAGGAAGAAGGAGGCTGCGGGGAAGAAGGAGTGGGAGCGGAGATTCTTCTCAAAGGTGGAAAGGGTGCCAGTCGTTGAAGGGCTCATCAAAGACGTGCCTGGTGGGAGCTTGGAGGCCGAGCAGACGGGCGGAATATGGGTCTTTGATCAGGAGAAGGCGAAGAATGCGAAGCCGCCGTTTAGTGCGTTTTCTGAGGAGTGGAAGGATGGCTTGAAGTGATTTGCTGACAGTCGGTGTGCAGAAGATGAATTACGATGAATACCACGGGCCGGAAAAGTACGACAAGCGGAGTTGGAGGTGAGGATTGAATTATTTGGGTGACGGGTTCCTGGCATTGTACGACTAGAGTGCGGCAGAAGGCTTCATTTCGTACCCTACGATGGACTGCAGCATCCTATCAATCTACTGAGATGATCTGGCAATGCACGTTCTTTCAGAAACGTCTTGTGGTCGTGAGGGTCAGCATCAAGAGTCCTTTGGTGCTTGGTGCAGCTCTCCGCTTCAAGGTGTGCTAGGTGTGCGACGTTGCTCCATCGACCGGGTCTTGAACTCTGAACTGTCTGCATTGTTCGCTGACAACTCCTGCATCGAGTAATCCGTGGAAATGCGCCGGCTATTATGCGACCACGTCCATACCCAGAGCTTCAAGCTTCTCAATCGGATACTGCGGACAGTCTTGCTCCATGTGCGCCCCACGTTGCAGTGGCTGCACCCCAGCTCCTCACACCTCGACTCCGCATCTCACCCTGCAACGTTGCATGCCGGATGTACAGATGTAGTACGTGATCAGCAGGTCAAGCAGTGCCGTGTGTGCCGCTAGGGTAAGTAGGCTAGGATTCGCGATGCAGCATCATCTCACTCTTCTATTTCCTCTCCAGTGCCTGATCCTTCTCCTGCCTGACTGACCTCCCCAGAAGCTCGAAAGCGTGCAGCGTGCTGAAAGGACAAGATGAGCGACATCGAGAAGAAAGCGCCGCTCGAGGCCGAGCATGCGACCGCGCAGATCGAGCAGAAGGAGACGCTTGCAACGAGTGGCTCGTTCATTCATCCGACACCGGAAGAAGAGGCAGCAGTCATTCGGAAGCTGGATTGGCGATTATTACCTCTCGTCTTCGTACTCTACTCGCTCTCGGTGCTCGATCGCTCGAATCTGGGTAACGCGCGACTGGCTGGCCTGGAAGACAGTATAGATCTGGGCGGCACCCGATAGTGCGTATACTGTTCGATAGCACCCTTGGAGGCCGTCTCAGATATCTGAGACTGCCGCCTGCTTTTGGAGACATCTGCTAACCCTTACACCCATCGCTTTTAGCCAATGGCTCGGAACTGTCTTTTACATCGCGTACATATTGTTCCAGTGGACGCAGATGGGCTGGAAGCAGTTTAAGCCGCATCAGTGGTGTGCGGCTGTTGTGTTCTTCTGGGGTAGGTAAAGAGGACCGGTCTCAGTGCGAAGGCATGTGTTGACAGCTGCTTTGCAGGCTTCATCGCTACTATCCAAGCCGTCGTCTTCAATTGGGGAGGCCTCATGGCTTGCCGTTTCTTCCTCGGAATTGCTGAAAGTGCCTACGTACGTATACCAATGGGTAGCACCCTCGAAGGCCGTCTCAGATATCTGAGACTGTCGCATGCTTTTGGAGACACCTGCTAACCTTACATCCACCGCTTTAGGTACGTATACCGATGGGTAGGGCCCTTGGAGGCCGTTCGAGACACTCAAGAGACCTTGCGGCGATTTGAGACATCCTGCTAACCCTCACACCTATCGTTTTTAGGGCCCAGGAGTGCCGCTATACCTTACCTACTTCTATCCGCGAGAGAAGGTGGGCTTTAGACATGGTGTCTTCATCTCCGGGGCGGCAATGGCGAACGTCTATGGTGGCGTGCTTGCGTATGGTATCACGCAGATCAAGGGGTCACTCGCACCTTGGAAGATTCTATTCTTGATTGAAGGGATGCCTACCATGGCTTTTGCGGTTCTGACGTGGTTCGTGCTTCCTGATGGAATCACGCAGGCCAGGTTTCTCAATGAGCGGGAAAAGCAAGCGGTACGTGTCTGATGGGTAGAACCCCCGGGAGGCCGTTTCAGACACCTGAAAGCACTCCAGTCTCTGTGATATATTTGCTGACCCTTATACCCATCGCTTCGTAGGCGCTGCACTTCGTCGCGCGCAATCAACGTCTGGATGTTGGCAAGCCGCAAGGTCTGAGATTTAGGGAGGTTTTCGAGGGCTTGAAAGATCCGAAGTCATTCATTCCTGGACTATGTAAGTCCTTCTCTCTGCAATGGGCACCCATTAATATACTGACAGATGCTCCAGGCTACTTCGGCTGCAACGTCTCCTTCGCTTCGCTACCTCTCTTCGTGCCAACCATCATCTCGCAAATGGGCTCTTTCGACAAAGCGCAATCGCAAGGTCTTTCTGCGCCTCCATATGCGCTGTGCTTCTTCTTCATCATCGGTATATGCTTCGTGTCGGACCACTTCAAGATGAGAGGGCCGTTCGTCGCTCTGGCTGCGACTATTGGGGCGATAGGTTTCAT
>JAKLLW010000483.1:0-32177 GCA_022814695.1 Neocatenulostroma microsporum
CAGGCATAGGATCAGCACTATCACCAGGCCTCGGCTTTACGCCGCACCACATGGCTTCCACGGGCGGGTATGGAACAGCACCAGGCGAGAGCCTCAACTTCCCATGGCCGAATCTGGAGATCTTACTGGACATGACCTGCGAAGGTCAAGCGGTCACACCCGAGGTCCATGCGAAAGTCGAAAAGGGGTTCTTCTTGTCCACCGTTGATCAGAAGTGGACCTGTTATCGGAGAAACTACTTCTCCGTCGCGTGTCACTTTGAGCTGCATCCCAACATCAACAATGGACGCTTGTACCTCAAGCGGAACAACAACAGCGAGCAGATTCAGGCGATGGGCATGCGACTGTCTGCTGCAGTAGACGGATCAGGCGGCAAGAGCATTGAGCTGATCCAGCATACTCCGAAGCGAGACAATGGACCAAAGAACAAGATCGATGTGACGAAGGTGTCTCCAACGCCGGGTAATGGCAGAGGTGAGCATACACTTTCGCCAAATGGGGTATACCAGATCCCGATGTCAACTTTCCATGCGACAGAAGTGATGCCCGGACCCTTTCTTCCACTGCAGAACGCCGGTGAGAACAACGGCACATCTTCCAGCCAGCACACTCCGCAGTTAACTTCGCAGTACGGCTATGGAGCCTCAGGGGCGTCACATATGCATGTACCGGGTCAGCACACAACGCACACTTTCGAACGTGTCCAGTTCAAGCAGGCGACTGCCAACAACGGCAAACGACGAGCATCGCAACAATACTTCCACCTGATCGTCGAGCTCTTCGCAGATGTACGGAAGGACGGCAGCGACACAGCAGTCTGGGTCAAGGTTGCTCAACGAGTCAGCGAGAAGATTGTTGTTCGCGGTCGATCACCAAGCCACTACCAGAACGAAGGCGGTAACGGCCAAGCAGGTCGCGGAAGTGCGAGTGGTGGCAGTGGTTACAGCACATCTTCGGGAGGCTATCACGGCATGAGCGCCGGCGGCTTCCGACCCTCAGGAACCTACGGCGGCAGCGTTGGCGGTGGAGGCACATACCGAGGCAACCAGTACGCTATGCACCCTGCATCGGACGGCTCTGGAAGCAGTCCTGGCTCTGTCGAAGAAGGCGCTGTCGGCAACGAACATCCCGTCGATGCTGTCATGTCCGATGCCGAGCGTGCAGGCATCCAGGAGTACGAGGGCTACCAGTACTACCCAGGTCCCATCTACGAGACAATGCAGCCGACTCTACCGCCGCTTTCGAAAGTCGAAAGTACAGCACGATACCTGCCCGAGCCAAGACAATACGCAGTGAAAGCGGAGTACGCAGACGCTATCCCAGGTGCTCAGTGGCAGGTCGGCGGCTGCAGCAGGTTCCAAGGTGTCGAGTCCAGTCGTGGCTTCTTCCCTGACCTCCAGGCCGGCTTTACTTGAACCTCTTGCTTCGACTTGGCTCCACGTATTCGTCCTAGACGACTATCTCCTTTGTTCGCGTGTCCTCGCGTTCACCAGTTCACGGCCAGGAAGGTAAAAATCCATTTACGACCCGCTCGCTCAGGTACCAGACGGCTGGCCGTATGGCACACCTGTTCCGAGCGCTCGAATTGGTTCGCAGGCGTGTACTTCGCATTCGCAAAACAGATACCCACACAGGCTTGCTCAGGAAGCATTCATAATCATACCAGATTGTCGACAGTCAATATCCACTGGAGTCGGATCGGGACGGCATTGCACGGTGCACACGATACAGCAGCGAGGAAGACCACGCTTGTGGCAGCCAGCATATGGCTTGCAGCGGATATGCATCGCCTTGGATGAAGTCATCGCCGTGGGAGGACGGCCGGGAGCGAAAAAGATGGGATTAGCATGATGTTACGATGTGCATGATCATAGATAGCAAGATAATGAACAAAGAGGAGGACCCTGATGCGCGATGATGATGGTGGAAGATGTGGAGTAGAGCATGGGCTTGTGTTGCTAGTAGTTCTGGTGCACCGACTCCAACTTGGGAGGCGGTTGTGTATGTTTGTCTAGGTCGTGTGAATGCAGGAGGCCCATCTCCCATCTCAAAGCATCTCTCATCTCTCATCAGCCTTCGCGGCCCACGATGGTGACACCGGTTTCAAGCCCTTGGTGTGGCGGGAGCCTTCTGTCTCCCTCGCCCAGCTCAGGCCTGACATTGGCTGACTGTTGCTGCCGCACGCTCACGCTTATGCATAGATCGTGGGATAAGGCAGCTTGCCCAGCTTTTGAGCGAGTGTCGTCTCAGTCAGCTTGAGACACTGCTCTTGCAATGACTCATCGTGCGCGTTCTTCGCCACATCCGTGACCTTCTTGTCGGGTACGATGTACTCGCCGTCCAGCCCCATGGCATCCGGACTTGTAGCTGCGAAGAGGGCCGGGCGACAGCCTTCTTCGGTAGGAGACTTCATGAAAGGTCGAACGGCCTAGAAAACCCATGAGTACAAGCATGGAACTCGAGTCATGATTATACACAAGCGCACTCACCTTCACACCGATCTTGCCCATCGTGCCGTACGCTTCCTCGGCCTGCCCAGGCTGATCCGTGTTCACGCCGCCAGGATGCACCGCAATGAAATACGGCTCGTGACCAGCGCTCAGCCCGAGCTGGTTCTGGGACTTGTGTCGATACAGAGAGCGCTCCAGCAGTACTTGTGCCAGTTTCGTCCGGTTGTAGAGGTTCGATGCTCCGACATCTTGATTGATCTCGTTGAGGTCACTGAACTTCACGTTTCCAGTCCCGATGCGATGGAACTCTGAAGATTGGTAGACAACACGGCTGTCTGGCGTCTTGAGCAGGACCGGGAGAAGGATCATCATGAGGTGGTGCTGAGCGAATACGTTGACTTGCATGTGGCTGTCGATGCCATCCTTGGTCTCGTTGTAGACTCCTACACCCAAGCCGGCGTTGAGGACGAGGGCATCAATCTTGGGAAGCTCAGAAGCCAGGTGCTTCGCCACTTCATCGGTCTGGTGCAGGTCTTCCAGGTCGATCTGAACCAGCTTGACGCGCGAAATGTCGCCGTACTCCTTCAAGCCATCTTCCGCTTCTCTGAGATGCTCTTCCTTCCTGCCGAGTAGATACAGCTTCTCGCAGTTATGCTGAAGAAGGTGAGCGCAGATGCCGTAGCCGATGCCAGCGCTGCCACCGGTGACGACGTAGGTCTTGCCTGAAAGATCTTGAATGTCCTTGTTCGGATCAAACTTGTTGTCGCCGAGTCCTAACATTGTGAGATCTTCGGAGGGTTCGATATTCCTTGTGAATGACTTTGATCTGTGCAAGTCAAGACCACGGTGAGAGTGGGACTCAGAAGTCCAACAACAACTCATAGAGACGCCCAGGCGCTGGCACACATTCCGGCTGGCATTACGTCAAGACTCATCACAGGGTAAGAGCGGCATTTTGAGCAGAAATGTCACGCTCATCAGTATGTCGACATGGTTCGCAATGACGATACGCCCTCGGCTTGAGGATCCCTCTCACTCATCTCTGGCAGGACATCAACATCACAGCAGCGAGGTTCGGTTGATGGAAGGAGGATCGGGGAGTGAAGAAGTGAATCTCGGCTCATGGTGGCCTGGACACACTAGGCAGGAGCCGAGGCGTGGCCGGATAGATCGATCTAGGCTAAATTGGAAGGCCGGATCTTCCTTCGTTTCCTTCACCCTGGACGCGTGGAATCGCCGTCTCGCAGGTAGGGTGCCTCTCGTCATGAACACGGTAGGCACGCATAAACTCCCTTTCAGCCCAGCGCTTTGCACCACTGCCTGTCGAGCCGGGCACCTCAACCGACATGCTCCTCCTCTCCCCATTTGCCATCTTCGCGTTGGCTTCTAGCACCCTTGCACACTCCCCTGGTGCACACTCCTCTCGTGCGCATCCACATCAGGGCGACTTCGCAGCTGGGCAGCACCCTTTCGGCGTCGAGAATAGGGCGTATAAACAGACTTTGAGCTCCACGCGCAAGGCAACCATTGCCATCGCAACTACAGTCCTGCACCCTGGGCCTCAAGTCGTCCAATGGATGGACTACCATTTACAGCAGGTTGGCATACAGCACTTCTTGATATATATGGACGACCTTTCCGAGCGCGGGCGTTTCTTACAGCTTTGTGTCGGCAGGCCAGTAACGCTGCTTGAGGGTTCCCAGATCAAAACTGAAATGACACCCGAGAGCCGCCTCATACTCCGGCAGGAGCAGAACATGAAGCACGCCATCAAGCATTTGATAGAGTGTGGATATGACTGGCTGTTACATATCGACATTGACGAGCTGCTTTACGAGCCATCCTCCTCTGCCGCTAGCTGGAGCAAGAACCTACGGGTAGGAACTGTGCATTTCACGAACCACGAAGCCTTGCCGCTCCCTCACGAGACCGACAATCCATTCGAGGACTGCGTCTGGTTTCGAGTTAATAGCGCTGAACAACGACCTCACTACATGGCCTACGCCAACGGCAAGAGTGCTGTTCGACTAACTCCGGGCGTGGTTCCACAGGGTCCGCACGAATTTTCAGGCTATAAAGGCGAACGTCTCGCTCCTCCAGGAGATGGAGATGACCCGGTGCTACTGCATTATCCCACTCCATCTTTCCGGTCATGGGTAGACAAGTTCACGCTCTACGGCCCCTTCAGCGACTACTGGTTCGGGGATCGAAGAATACCGAACAGAGTCAAGTTCATGCTCAGCTCGAGAAATCTGGTACAGGAGGCTCACAGGACTGGCGACTGGAGTGAAGCACGGGCCTTCTTCGATGAGCACATTTTGACGGATGTGGACGAGAGAGAGGAGGCTAGCAATCAGGGTATGCTGCGATACTATGTTCCATTTGCGGATCAAGAAGGTGACTATGCGCCGTTCGCAGCGACGTCGGAGGGTCATCAGGAGATTTGACGATGCAACTGGCTGTTAGGTCGTATCTTCACCATTGGGAGGCAAGGATCGAGTCCATTCGGAACCCACCCTAGCGCCTTCGGCAGCTGGATGACTCCACTGACGTTCTTCGCCGTGGAGCGCTTGCCGGCTGCGCAGACGCCACTTCACGTAAGTATCTAAGTACGACCGGACTTCACTTCTCCGAAGTTGGTGACTCACAAATTCCCGAGTAACCGGGAAGGCTGCAGTCCTGTATGAATTCGAGTGAGCACCATAAGGCTGTCTGTGTGTCCTTTGACTCAGACTGGGCTACTCGAGATATTCTGCGCCTTTTAGCCCTCAAATTCGAGGCGTGATGCTGATTGGTGCGGAAGATGGAAGATAAGCGAACGGAACTTAAGAGACGGCACAGTCATGATGGCCAGCGAGGGTAGACTGCTCAACGTGCCTGTCACATACATAAGGATAAGGAGTGAGTCTCCGCAGCAGGATTTATATCGCACCTGGATCCAATACACCCGCCATGGCCAACCTCAACATCTTGATAGTTGGAGCGTCCATCGCAGGACCAATGTCTGCGTATTGGTTTGCCAAAGCCGGCGCTCGAGTTACAGTCATCGAGCGATGGCCTTGCCTGCGACCCGGCGGACAGAACATCGACATTCGCACCACAGGCGTCGCCGTCATGCGAAGGATCCCAGGCATGGAAGCAACCGTCCGGGCCAAGCTGTACGACATAGAAGGCTTCAGCCTCGTGCGGGAAGATGGAACTGCATTTGCGACGATGAAGGCGAGCGGCAACTCGGACCAGCAGTCCATGGTTTCGGAATACGAGATCTTTCGCGGTGATCTTGCGCAGATTCTGTTCGATTTGACGAAGGAGAACGAAAAGGTCAAGTATGTCTTCAACGAGCAGATCACTTCCATACAGCAAAAAGATGACGGGCCAGTCTCTGTCGACTTCGCGAACGGCACGCCTACTTCCACATATGACCTCGTCCTAGCCTGCGACGGAGCTACGTCGCGGACACGAGCTGTGGGTCTAGGATGTGGAGTACGAGATCACATACATACAATGAACGCCTGGGCTGCCTACTTCTCGATTCCTAAAGATCTCCTCAACGGCTCGAAGATGGGCCAAGCGCGCAGCGCCGTCGGTGGGCGAACGATCATGCTAGGACCTGAGACCTTGGACCGGAACAAGGCTATATACATGAACGTCCATCCGCGCAATGGGCTGGATGCTACGGTTCCGTTCCAGGAAGCGTCAAGACGAGGCACAAATGCTCTGAAGCAGTATGTGGCGAAGCAACTCTCGGGTGCCGGCTGGAAAAGCGACGACGTCATCAAGGGCTTGCTGGAGACCGATGAATTCTACGCCTCAGAGCTCGTTCAGGTCAAGGTACAGCATCTCTACAAAGGACGCTTCGTGCTAGTCGGCGATGCGGGTTATGCTGCGGGCCCAACAGGAACAGGAACGAGCATGGCTATGGCTGGCGCTTACATCTTAGCAGGCGAGGTGAGCCGAGCCCAGCATGAAGGCAGCGATATCACGACCGGTCTCCAGGCTTACGAAGAGCGGATGCGGCCAATCATCAAAGACATGCAGACAATCCCACCAGGCATTCCTGCCGTGATCGCTCCGCAGACGGCTTGGGCGATTTGGATGAGGGATACTGTTGTGATGTGCATCTGCTGGGCCATGGCTTTTGGCGACATGTGGCCATTGTCTTGGCTTGGTGGGCTGCTAGGGAGGTGGTCAAGCGCTTTCGGGAGGGATAAGTTTGGGCTGCCTGAGTATAAGTGGCAGAGCTGACCAGTGACGAGTCGGGTTGCAGTGGGCGAACGACTGCTGAATGGCCGTTCGAGGGGTACCTTTTCGGTACCTTTTCAGAGGTCTGAGGTGGTGGCGGGAATGTGCTCCGGGCCATTGAGTAGCATATGCCGATGGTCCTCTAGACTGGTACTATGGGGAGCAAGGTGAAGGTTCAAAGGATGTTACCTTCCACGACGGTTGTCGGCTATTCTACTTAGACACCGCTGTCTCGATGGCCACTTGCCCGTGCCAATCGATTACATGGTCTGGCTCCGTTTGATCACATGTCCTTGTCATCTACCCTTGGCCACTGCCTTCTCTTCACCAAGTCCCGTTGCCACTCTGGGCTCCAGGCATTCGCACAATGGAAGTAGCACCGCAGAACTGCGGGAGCGCCCCTGGAACATGCTAGATGGTCAGAGCAAGCACAAGTGCATCAAAGACTACAGACATCATAAAGAAAGCTGCCTGTTGTCCAAAAGCTATAAGACGGTAACAGGTGCTCAACGGTATTCAGCATAGTGGCACAGCCAATTGCAATGTCCGAGCCCAGCAGAGACAGAGACAAGAGCCTTCCCCCAGTACCACACCACTCTGCAACCGATCCACGCCCATCGTCAGGCTACCATATCACGTAACCACATCTTCAGCGTACGGACGAAGCTTCATCGGAGTCATCAGAGGAGAGCACCGCAGGCGAGAACGAACCCATTGCATCTGGTAGAGAAGAGGATGCCGCAGCTGAAGAGGCCGTACCACCCTCCGCGAAAAGCCCAGCCCCATCGATCAACTCTCTGACCACGGCCGGCACGGCCAACACTGAGGATAAGAAAAGGTGGGGTAAGACAGAGGATGATTTCGCGGAACTCATTGCCACATTGACCGTCGACAGCCGTTGCCAGGAGGAGGAGGCATTCGATGAGATGGTTGATAAGGTATGCTGTTTCCCATCCAGTCCTTACTACTGGGCTTACTAAGATCATTGCTGACTTTCGGAAGGCCAAGGAAGAGCACAAGCAGAGGCGGGTAGAAGAACAGGAGCAGGGCGTAGCATCCAAGCGACCCATTTATGATAGCGTGCACCAACTGCTCAACGTGGCAAAGAATATTGGGCCTGCACTCATTGTTCTCAAGAACGAAGCAGATGAGATGCATAAGGGCAGCAGGGCGCGGATACTTTGCGCTGGTGGATGAGACAAACAAGAACCATGGGCAGCTTACAGCAAAGATGGATGAAGTGATCGGGGAGCTTGCGGGAGCCATGGGCGGAACCCGTGATGCACAAGCGAAGGCGGCAGAGGTAGCTGCGGACAGTGGCATGAGTGGGTGAAGGGTGCGATAGTTTTGCAGGCCGAGGGAGGCGAGGGCAGCGAAGTGACATTGGAGTAGTCCTCAGTAAGTCGTCGAGGTCCATTCCATCACACGTCGGGGGAAAATGCTGCGCTATTAGTCGTCCTGCCGATGTAGCCCAACCTCCTTCTTGAGCCTCCCATAAGACAGAACGAAAGTCCGCACCTGACCGCTTGCCCACGGCAGGAAGGCAAGGGGTGACAAGGAGACCCATTTGCTTGTGAAGAGTATAGATTCCGCCCCGCTCGTTGAGGATGGCTTGATACCACAGGCTGTTTGTGCGCCGCCTGCTGGATGGCGCTGGTGCCATACCGAGCAAACATGGAGACAAGGTCGGAGCGAAGAACAATGACTGTTGTCTCGTCTGAAGGGACATATGATGCCGGCGCAGGCCCGGCATCGACCGTCACATCGACTGCTTGATCAACATGGGCGACGAATCGCAGAAGCCGTTGCCGGAATCACCAGTCGACTCATCCATCTACTCTGGGGTGTCTAGCGAAGTCAAACACATGACGATACAATCGGCACAACCGGAGCAAGTTCATGTGACGCCTAGGGGAGCCGTGGTGAACGACACTGACAGATTTGCGATCGACGAGATCTTGGAAGAGTACGGAGAAGCTTACTCTGCGGAAGCCAGCGGCACAGGGGAGGAGGACGATGAAGTTGACGAAGGAGGAGTAGGAGTAGTAGGCAGAGCTAGACATTCCGGCGAAGGGCAAGAAGAAGCAGTGGAGAATGAGCCAGAGTCTGAGCGGAGGGCCGCGAAGAGTGCTGACAAGAAGAACAGCTTTGTCGAGATGGTAAGAGGATTGGTGGAAAGGGTGTCTGATTACAGGGTATGCAGCATCTATACTTCCGGCTGGCTTTTACTGACCAGTCTTAGAGCAAGAGAGAAATGGCCAAGGTTACGGAACTGATAGCGTCTGGTGAGGTGACGCACGAAGGCGGTGGATCGGGTCAGCTTCCAGTGCTGTTCACCCTCAATGCTGTGACGGAAGCAAAGATGAGGTTGTCCGAGATACGCCGTGAAGCCGAGTATCTAGGCGACATGGAGAAGAAGTATCTAGATTTTATGGTGGTGGTCAATCAGTGTCTGTCAGACGCTGCACAAGGCCTCATGAGCATGGGTCGCCAGCAAGCGTAGCAGTAGCCAGAGCGCTTAGCGACAGCCGGGAGAGAACAGCCATGGATCCTCCGGTCTCGTTGCGTAGCTCGTTACTCTGAGTGAGGTTGCAAAGGTCTATCACATCAACAGAGCCCTCAATACAACAGCTGCGACGGATGTTCCGCATATATTGACGAAGGCCACGCTGGTCATCCCCGAACCTTTGTTGAGAAGGCAGTGGCTAACGTCCGTTGGTAGGAGAATGCGTGAGAGTGCGCGAGAAGCAACCGATCATGCATCAAAAAGCAAACAAATGTAAGCAAGGCGACCAGCAAAAGCATATCATGGGCATGTGTGGTCCTTACCTGATGAGTGGCTTGGAAATTCGCAGACAGAGCAACGACAGCTCACATGCAGGACTATGGAGAAAGTAGCAAGAAGCCAGGGATCTTCGCGAGGTTGTTCAAAGTAAGCATATCCGTCTCCAAACCCACTATTACCCACAGAGACATCGTACAACGCCGGTGACTGACACACAGCAGCAGCGCGAGCCCAAAACCGAGCCCGTCAATGTCGCCCTTAACCATCTAAAGCACGCAAAGGAGGCCTTGATATCATTGCGCACGGAGCTTGGTAAGCTTCAGGATCAGCTCAACCAGGCGTTGCTACTGGGGCAGCAAATGATTGACGCAAATCTTGTTCTACGGCAGCAGAGAATTGGGATGTTAACGATTATTGAGGACTTGTTGGAGGTTGAGAGGCAGTTGGGTGAGCTGTGAGAGAACCCGTTCCATGTTGAGAGGGAATGCATCGGGAGCGGAGGAGCAGACGTCGTTGTGTGGCCGTTGAGAGAATCCAAGGAGTTCGAACAACTTGCAGGATAGACGGCTTCGTGCTCTAAACAACGCACTGCCCACCGTTTCAGACCGATCGTGGCCTGGCTTTGACATCGATGCTGGTGTCTCGTGCTAAGAAGCATGAGCGAAACAGACGGACGTGCATGAAGGCTACCAAGCAAAGACCTTCAGAGTATCGGCAGGCATCAGCGAAATGTTAAAGTGCGATGCCACGGACTGCCATGTTTTCCTCAGCACCTACCGAGCCATGGCGGACGACATGGCCTTGTTATCCAACTCGGACGCACACGGAGAGCGGACGGAAGGCCAAGATATTGCTGTTGGAGACCTAGACCAAGCTGTAGACGAGCCAGTCAAGAAGCGAGCGTTATGGAAGCGCCTGTTGAAGGTAAGTCATCTCCTTAACTCTACACGCAATAGGATCCTTCGTCCGTCTACAATCCATCGACTCGTCAAGCTGACATATGGTAGATCAAGACCGCCAATGAAACCGTCGCGCTCGCTCTCTATGAGCTAGACAATGCAAAGGCGGAATTGCGAACGATGCGTATGGAGACTGCCGAGCTCCGGACCAAAGTGCACCAGCAATTGCAGGGGCACACCCGGGGTGATGTGAATCACCTGTTTCAGCAACAAGTCAATAAGATGAATGAGACGCTTGTGAAGTTGTTGGAGGTTGGGAGGCAGTTGAATAAGCTGGAATGAGCAGGCAGCGGCAAGCAGGGGAGTGTCAGCTTCCTTGTGGGCGGGTCGATGAATAGGGATAGATGCCTGGCGTGCAGAACGTTGTACAAGATACATACATCAATCTAGAGCTTGCTCTTCGACTGTACAGCGGAGTTCATCCGCCCAATGTAGTCAACCGCCTCCTCAACCATCTCATCCACAATAGCCTTCGCAGACTTCTTCTCATTCACAACCGCAGCCGCCTTGCCCATAAGGAACGGCCTCGCATTATCCATAGTCTCATCATCGATATCATCGCCCATACGCTCCAAATCCGCTTCAACAGGGATCTTCCCGCTCTCGGTGAGGGACTTGATGTCGTTCTGGCGGTTGATCTCCCAGTTGTCGATGTATGGGTTCTTCCTCACTCGCAAGGGACGGCCGGTGAAGATGATAGTCCGGACATTGTCGTCGAAGCCTGAAGTACGAACAGCTTCTTGATGCGCTTTCGGCGCGCCAGCTTCCTCGGAGAGGACGAAGCGGGTTCCAATCCAGACTGCGCTTGCGCCCAAAGCCATGGCGGCAGCGAGGGATTGGCCGTTGAAGAGGCCTCCTGCAGCGACGACTTGGACAGGTTGGCCGGTCATGGGGGAGGTTTTGCCTTTGCAGAGGGCGGCTACGGTTGGGATGAGGACGGTGGTGGGGACATCGCCCGTGTGGCCTCCTCCCTCACCTCCCTGAGCGCAGATAAGGTCGGCGCCGAGGTCGAGGCATTTCTTGACGTGCTTCGGGTGACCGATCATGTTCATGTAGTAGATTCCCGCGCCGTGAAGACGGTCCACGACGTGCTTTGGCGGCACACCGACGGCGGAGACGAAGAGCTTCGCACCAGATTCGATGATGATGGTCACGAGCTCGTCAAGCTTTCCCTTGGTGTAATCGTAGTTTGTCTTTCTTGCTGAGCCGCCTACTTGAGGGAGGAGAAGGTCTACGCCGAATGGGGCGGACTTGTCTTTGAGGTAGCCTTTGAGCTCGGCGACTTGCTCGCGAAGCATGTCGGGAGTGTAGCCCACGCCGCCGATGACTCCGATGCCTCCTGCGTCTGAGACCGCGGCGGCGAGTTTGGGCCCAGCGGCGACGTTCATGCCTGCCAGCATTACGGGGTGGTTGATCTTGAGGAGGTCGGTGGTGGTAGTGCGGATGCGTTGGGGGGATGCTTGTGCCATGGTTGCGGTGTTGGGGATGTTTTTGCTGGGAGAGATAATGGGATTCTGTTAGAGATGATGATGATACTGGAGAGAGTGCAAGAGTAAGAGAGGATGCAAAGGTGTTTGGAGTTGAGATGCGGAGAGGAGGTCAATGCAAGCCAGCCTCGGTGCTCGTGATGCCTCGGCTAAACACATCTCACTGTCGCCGACTAAGTCCGTCGTTCTCGTTCTCGTATCAGTCAACACACAGTCAAGAGAAACACGCCGATATGCCCATATCGCTTCTGTAGGCGCCATTTCTCTGCGTTCTCGAACAAGAAGGTCTGTCGCCGCCTTCATCGTCACCAAACACTGCCGACCTACAAGAACCTCCCCTCTCGTTTTGTGTGGAGAAATCCGGGGTAAGCCGCACGTGAAAAGCGGATACCAGCGGGAGGCACGGTGCATCCCCGAGAAGCTAAATTTTGATGATTTGATGCCGAGTTGCGTCGTCTGCTCGCGTGCAAGATATGAGCTCCATGAACAATTGTATTAGCAGCGCTTCATCTCTTGAACGGCGGTAGGTTTCCGGTTCTGTATACATCGACCGTCCGTTCGTGGATCTTTGACAATTTCCGCCCATTTCTGGACATCTATCCCCTGCCTGGCGGCAGACTGAGGCCATCAGTCTCCATCTTATGCCTGGAAGCCGATCAAGCCGTCGTCGCTCGATATGAACAGCCAACAGCCTTCGCTTGCACATCCGTTCGAGTCAGGACCTCATCGACCTCCATCGAGATGAGGATCAGACGACTCCCTTCCACCGCACACCGTTTGGTCAGGCCCATCAGGTCCACGCGGGTACGTAAAACCCTCATACGCACCCAGGATGGACCGATTGGACGCGACCCTTCGGCAAGAGCCCCATCCCGCGTACTGGATGATCCTGTCAACCGTTGCCCTTCGGCGCCATACCAAGAGCGGACAGTACGTCCTCCAAATGAGAACAGTCCACTGCACCCCGCCTCACGCAACTCAGAGTACGGGCTATTCAAATATACAACGGGCAGTGTCAAAGCGTCAGTACAGCTCTTTCCGCTGCATTCGATTCACTCTTCGGCGTATACTGACTATTCCACAGCCCGGCGGCTGTAGATCAATATCTGGGGATCAGCAGGCTTGCATGGAAAGTCTACACCGCTCAGCAGGTCCCTGGCGATTATTTTCAGCCTCTCCTTGCCATTGCAGAAGAGCAAGCGCAATTTGCAAGTCTTCCGAAGAGCGAGCTTCATGAGGCACAAGGTGTTGATGTGCGATCGACTCTTGCCTTCGCCTACAATTCCGCTGTATCAGCCTTCCGTGCCTTCCCCAGTGCAAGGGACGTCTTCTTGCAGCTCATCAGCTCCCCTGTAAGAGGCGGTCGAGGGAGCCTTGTCCGCGCGGAACGGACATGGGCCGCGTCTTTGCGAATATACCGTTCTGCGCCATCGGATCCTCGGTCGCTTCCGCCGGCACCGGACACCCATGAGACGCTATTCTCTCGCCCGTGGTTCTTTCTCAGCTTCCAGTCTTTCCAGATCTGGCGGCGTTGCCAGATTGGAGGGCAATACGCCGGACGGGCCACGCAGCGGATACCGTGGGGTCTGGATATGAAAGTAGGCGGACACTTGAAGCCGTCGGCATATAGTCTGAACAACCCACTCAACCCATCATCCAATGAAACGGCAAACACGGACACGGATACTGGTACACGGGGCAGCGCCACAGACCGCCGTGGAAGGACACAACACTCGGATGGAGCAATGCGATCTATCGTCGACACGGTGCTCATGGACCTTGCCGCCGGACTCAATGGCAAGCGCTTCCGCGACGCGAATGAGGCTTTGCAGACAACGGAGCAGATCGTGCTGAGGTCGATCCGCGCTTCTGCTTTAGCGTCAGCGATGGATTTCAGGCTCATGCAATTCGAGCTTGTTGGGCCGATGAAGATGCGGACGACGTTCAATCGGTTTCTGAGTGCGGATGGGTGGCCATTGCAGCAATCGTCGCATGAACAAGAAGGGGTGACTGAGAATGAGAAGGTAGGTATGGGCCGGTCGCCGCAAGGTGGCGAAGCTTCCCTGGGAAGTCCTGCGAGTCCTTCGAAGCAGAGTGAGCTCATTCGCAGTGGGAAGATGTGGTCAGACACGCACATGGTAATGTAAGTGCCTCCTCGCACGTATGCTTCCGGGCAAACACGAGCAACTGATGCATCAATTTAGGCCTCCATCCGTGGAAGAGAAGCTTGGACCCGCCGCTCTGCAGATGAACATACGCTATCCGGACATGCAAGGATCCCAGTCAGAGGCGCTGAGCTTCGGTGCGTTTACCAAGCATATTGAAGAATTTTGCTCCATGCTCCCGGAAAGCGACAAAGGCCTGGCAGCTTGTCTTGCCACAGCTAACGAACTCCGTGTTCGCTTCCCCACGGCGAGCCTATGTAAGTTCATCTCCATGCCAATAAGGTATTCGCCGCCCTGGAAAGATTCATTTAGGCAACCGAAAAGAACTTTCTTCATGGTAGACCTAATTGCAGCTGCGGACGAGACCTTGCACCCCGCCGTCACAATCAGAAGCATAGCGCCGCCGGAGGTCTCGGCGCAAATTGGCGAAGGCAATGCGATCGAAACGAACAATGTGAGATTGAAAATTGGAGTAGACTTCCGCGAGCACACATCTAGCAGCGTTCGTCCTAAGACCGAGGATGACAAGGAGGGACCGGCTTCCGATCAGACAGCCACCGCGGCTTTGGCCGAAGACGCCACAGCCATCGCAACAACAGCTCACAGCTTGGCAGCGAAGTTGTTCGCGGGGATGACCTTCGAGAAGCGAGAGGCTGTCCCGGCCTATTTCTCTGAGGCGCTGTTACGCATACTTCGTTCGCAGCAACGGACTTTTGCGGGCGAGGTGGTGAAGGTGAGTGTGGACCTATTGCCGGAGAGTAGAGAGTTGCCGGTTATACAGGTGGAGACGGCATGGAGGGATGGTGAGTTGAGTGTGCAAAGCGGACCCAGGATCACCGTAGCAGGGACTACAGAAGTGCAGGACTCGAGAGATGGCTCATCCGCCAAAGGTTATCCGTCAGTCACGACGCCTGGTCCTCGATCAGGTGGGCGGGACAGCGGCACCGCAGATGCGGCAAATCATGAGGGTGCCTCGTCACCCAAAGAGTCGGGCCAAGAATACGCTCTGATTACAGGCACGCACACTCATGGAATCTACGGGTCTCGTGCTCATGCCCTGACGGCCCGAGCAGATTCGGTCCTGACTTCACACAACCTGACCCGGAAGACCGGTATGGATCGCTACGGCTACACAGCTCGCTGGCAATCGCACAATGCACCCCCTGCTCTTTCTGTAACGCCAGAGGTGATTGAGTCTTTGATTGAGAGCCATCTGTCTGCCACGCCCGAAGCCGGCTTCACCTGCATCCGGGACATCGTGATGCAGCTTTCCAGTGCCCTACCCAACAAACCCCGAACTGCTCTTACTCTGCGGAAAAGGGCATCGGCGATGGAATCTACGCATCTCCCCATACGTGCCGTTCTAGAAATCACCCTTCGGTACCAGCCAAGCCTTGATAAGGCTCCAGGACCGCCGCCCCATGTCCAGATCCTGATCACCACGCCGGAAGTCGAAAACGTCTTCCCGAAGCTAAGATCAAAAGCTGGCGATGCAGGTGCCTTCTATCGATTGAGCATGCAATGCAGCATGGTTCCACCACGGCAGCAGGATGACATTGTTGAGGACAACGAGGAAGTGAACATCCCGCGAGCAACGCTCGGCTGGCTCGAAGCCGCCAATGGCTTTCTAGAGCCTACACTTGCCAGTGTTGGCTCGCCGGCTGCTGTGAATGACGCCTTGGCCCAGGAAGCTGCTGACGTGCTTGCTCTGAAGCTTCACGGAGTCTTTTCCCGTGGCGCACTTTCGCTAGGCCGTATTTTTATCACCATGGGCACGAAACACGATATCGTTACGGGGAAGGCCGCCGCCTTCTTGGAAGATAGGAGAAGTCTTCTGTCGAATACGGTAGCAGAGGGCAGCAAGACAAGTCTTATTGGAGATGCAACGGCGCCATCGGCGACAATGCCTGTTTTCAGGCCTTTAAGTGTCATGAGCGTTGGCCGTCCGCCGGGACTCTCAAAGACTCCGGATGGAATCTGCCTCCGCATCCCATCTCTACACGGCTCACAGGCTATCCGAGACAGGACCTCCTTCCGTTCGTGTGGGTACGTTGCCACTTGGCCAGACAACGATTCGCCAGACATCCTCGCGGTAACGCCGCAAATGGTGGAAGCTGCTGTCGAGGCCCACATGGCCGACACAGCCGACACTGGCCTGCAATGCCTGCGCAGTACTGCTCTCCAACTCTTTGCTTCCCTACCAAAGACTCCGGGTGTTGCCTTGACGCTAAGTCACACGCCCTTCTCGGTTCTGCACGATTCAGGTATTACCAGCAAGCTGCATCTGCGCAACAATCTCAGTCTTAGGGTCGGTCTTGAGCACGCCGATCGCCCAAGCTCACCTCCAGAGGTGCTTTTTCGGATAAGTATACCGGAAATCCTGAATGTTTTCCCAACTGGCCCAGACGAGCTGCGGCGATGGGGTTTCATCGGCTTCAAGATACAAGGCACACTTCTACAGGCGGCAGAACCGCAGCAAAGTGAGCGTGACATCCCCGGCCTGGTCTTCTCACGGCTTTTGCAAGCTGCTGTGCTGGCGATGAGACCGATACTTGTGAATGTCAACGACACCGTAGCAGTTGACTCGGCTATGGCTGAGAAAGCGGCAGTCGTCTTAGCGTCCGCGAGAGTATTCTCTACGGAGGAGCTGAATGTCACCCGCATTGAAGTGAGGGTTGGCACCGACAGAAACGGTTTGGTAAGCGGGAGAGCTGCGGCGGTGATCAGCAGACAAGATGGCCGGGTCGAACTCGAAAGCGCGGAAGCCGCAAAAGAGACCGATACTTCGGAGATGGATGGGCAAGCCGATCTCGATGTGATCAACAGTACTGATGATCAAGTTGAGGCTTCCGCCATTCCACGACTTGCCGCCAATGTTGATCTTACTGAGGAAAGCGACGCACAACACGATGAAGACGTCGACCCGGCACCACGCGTACCAGGCTCCGGCGCTTACACAATGCCGGAGAAAATCGTGATACAAATTCACCCTCAATTACGGTAAGTAAAGTCTTGTTTCGTCTACATGCACAAAGGCAAAGGCAACTGACCATGCACAGTTCACAAGTTGTGACCAAAAGAGTTGGCCCTACGAGAATGGGTGTGGATGTGACATGGGAGGGCCCCGACTTCACGCCCGTAGCGTCAATCGCTCGCAAAGACATTGCGCGTATCTTTCAGGCAGAGATGGAAGCTGGGACTGACACTGGGTTGCCTCATTTACATCGCGCCACCAAGAACGCAAGAAAGGCATTTCCTCTGGAACCGTCTAGTGTGCGGACAAAGTTCTACTTCCATCATGACGAGGACACCGTCCTGCGAAGTGCTCTGGGGAACCATCGGCTGAGGGAACCTCTACAAATCGCAATCACTAGTCCAGCCGGACGCCGTGGTTTTGAATCAGGGTTGTACGATGCCTCGACTACGGTGTACTTTCCGGAACTTGGGAGTCTTCGATGGGGCCACAACGAATTCAGCACGGAATGCTTTGTCGGCTTGACCGTTGAGGGCGCTTATCAGGGCACCACCAATGTTGCAACACGAATCAACGTCTTGGAGCTTATGGTGCAGACCTTGAACAAGGTCCGGGAGATTTTGGTTCCCATGTTCGCGAACTTTGACAAGCTGGCCATGCCACATGCACTTGCACAACGTGCTGCTGATGATCTTGCCAATACACCCCGCATCTTCCCAGCGGAGTGGGGCCTCACGAGCCTGTTTCTGGGATTGGGTCATTATGAACCCAATGCCTACGCCGTGGTGGATGCAAGAGCATCAGCGGTGTTTCGTGGAACGGAGATTCCCATCGCTTCCGCAGGGGTGGCATTACAAGACGTGGTGTATGTGGCGCTGGGAAGCAACATTGGCGACCGATTCGAAGCCATTGAAGCAGCTTGTCGAGCCATGGGCGAGGGTGGCGAAATCTGCATCAAGCGCACCAGCAGCTTGTACGAAACAGAGCCGATGTACGTAGAGGACCAGGCACGATTCCTGAACGGCGTATGCGAGGTGAGTGCTCAAGTGTGGCAACGCAGTTCTAGTACACAGTTTCACTGACCATATTGCAGATCGTGACTAGTCTAGAGCCAATTGAGCTTCTGGATCGGCTGCAAGGCATCGAAAACCAACTTGGCCGTGTCAAAACGATCGACAAAGGCCCACGCAGCATAGATCTGGACATCCTGCTCTACAAAGATGGCATCATTAAATCGGAGCGTCTGACAATCCCACACGCATTGATGAGAGAGCGGGAGTTCGTCCTTCGACCGTTGGCTGAGTAAGTGCTCGTCCTTCTGTGAAATAAGCTTTACTGACTCCGTGAAGCTTGTACACAGGCCGCCTACCGTCTGAAAAGCGTCGGGGTCGGATGGTAAAGGACTATCTGAAACGAGTCAAAAGCTCGCCACCCATCATGTTCCCGCAGACGCCGCTTGGACCAGCGTCTGCTGTCATCAGCGCCACGGACCCAAAGCGAAAGACCCAAGTGATGTCCATCCTGAACGTCACGCCTGATTCCTTCTCCGACGGCGGGGTCAACCAGCCTGCCGACCTGGAAGCGCTCAAAGCCACCGTAGCAGCGCACATAGCAGCCGGAGCAACCCTTATCGATATCGGTGGCCAATCCAGCAGACCCAACGCTCCTGACATCACCGCCGAAGAGGAGATTGCTCGGATCTTGCCTGCCATCGAAGCCATCAAGTCATTGCCTGAAGCCGACCATGTTGCAATCTCGATCGACACCTACCGCGCCAGTGTCGCGGAGGCCGCCGTCAACGCAGGAGCCCACATCATCAACGACATTTCCGCCGGCCTGCTGGATCCAGAGATGCTAGGCACGGTGGCACAGCTGGGATGTACGTTCGTAATGATGCACATGCGTGGGACACCGGCTACTATGCAGGATGAGGAGAACACTTTGTATCCGGCTGGTCTGATCGCGACCGTAAGGAGGGAGCTGAAAGAAAGAGTGAAAGCAGCGGAAGCAGCTGGAATTAGGCGGTGGAGGATGATTCTGGATCCCGGAGTCGGATTCGCGAAGACGCAAGAGCAGAACCTGGAGATCCTGCGGCGCTTGCCAGAATTGATCAACTCGCCCGGTTTGCGGAACCTGCCCTGGCTGGTTGGAAGCAGTCGGAAGGGCTTCATCGGCAAGATCACGGGTGTGACAGAAGCCAAAGAGCGGACCTGGGGTACCGCTGCTACCGTGACAGCGGCCGTGCAGGGTGGTGCTGATATTGTAAGAGTACATGATGTTGGAGAGATGGCGCAGGTGGTGAAGATGGCGGATGCGATGTATCGTGTTTGAGAGCGGTGTTCGTTGTTATTGGACAGCTGTTTTCGTTGGGAAGCATAGCGATGGCGCTGCATAGCATTGCTTTCTGTCGGATGATACTACGTTCTGCGCATGACATAGCGCTGCACAGTAACCTGTTTAGGCTCGTTGTATTTGTATGCTCGCATAGCGTGCGGCGTTCCGGGATGCGGTCTCGCCCTCGCTGCTAGACCTTGGATAGAATAGCATATAGAGATAGACTAGGCCATGTAGCCATGTATGTCAGACCATGCTGACCACTCTCACTCATCCTCATATTCACCCTCATCGGCGCCTTCCTCTTCCTCTTCCTCACTACTTTCATCGTCCGATTCGCCACCCTTGCCTTTGGGCTTCACCCTGGGCTCATAGCCTTCGATGGCTGTGTGGCTTACCGTGGCGTCGTGTACGGACGACATAGGTCTGTTCGTGGTCGAAGGCTTCTCGACGATCCGGTCTGTCATGACCTGCTTCGGCTTGAACGAGGTTGGCTTTTCGCCACGCTCAAGCGCCAGTTCTTTCAGATCATCCGTCGGCGTCTGCTGGGCCTTCGCGACCATGTTCGGGCCGTGCGCGAGTGATGCGTCTGCTGGGCGATCTTCTTCCGGCAGAAAGACCTTCAGACGAAAGCCATGTCCTCTCTCCCATGCAGGTACCTCGCTGAGCTGAGCTTTCACATACGAAGACTTCTTGGCGCAGCCGGTGGAGCAGAAGTCGCCTGCACCTTTGCCCAGCTTCCACTCCGAGCCTTTTGCGATCGTGTTCACTCGCGGAGTCTTCGAGCAGAGAACATAGCCACATCGGCCATCTATACGCCGTTCCTCAACCAGTGCATCGAGATCTCCGGGCTGGAACTGCTGTACAAAGTTTACGAAGTTGCTTGCTTCCTCAGGCGTGAATGTTGAAGCTGAAGGGTAGTCCAGCAACACCTCGATGGACGAGAGGATGCGCGCCTGCCAGTCCTTTTGATTTTGAATCCTGTAGGCATGTTGCAGGGCGATGTTGTAGTTGTGGGCGTCCTTCTCCGCTTTCGCTTTCTGTTCGTCGGATGGTGTGGGCGCCTTTGGCTGTTGCTTCAGTATTGACTTGACGAGCACCTTGGTCGCCATGATGGAGGTGCGGTCGTCGATATCTTGTGAAAGTTGATGCGAAGGTGAAGGAGATGGAGGGCGAGGGGTCTTTGCGGAGGTGCTGCGTAATTCGGCGCTAGCAAACCGTATTCACAGGCACAAGACTGGTCACGGAAGACAGGACATTTTCACAGCGCACAGTGTACCGCAGCACATCGTAATTGGTGACAAACAGGGCAATCTACGCAGCGAGCTTGAGTGTTGTGATATGAGAGCAGCTATACGCTAGCAGCGCTATTCTCTGCGGACAATAAACCAAAGATATCATGATGGGTGTAAACCAGCTAATCAGTCTACAGCGGCTATATTTTCCTACACAAAACAGCAACGCCGCCCGAACAGACTGTTACAAGCTTCTCCGCCACCTCTGAGGGACCTCCAGCCATCATTCTCTGGTCCGGTTCACCGAACCATAACCCCCCCTTTCAGCGACTCGCCCAAATAACAAAGCAAAGAAGTTCCCCTTGAATTCTGACGTTCTCTACATCATCTGCATGTTGATTGCCTCACTACATAGCTGCGAACAAGCTTGCGATGTCTTCGACATGATGATCATTGAGACACGGAAGATACGTAGTGTTAACGACCAATCGCAACAAGCTCGTCGACTTTTCGGTAAGATCGATGAATTGGTGAGAGCTAGATATGGTTCCGAAACTGCTACATGCAGTGGCGTTGCTAGCATTGGTTGACCGTGCTAGATTGCTCGTCTTGGGCTTGTGCTGCTTCTTCGAGCATACTGGCGATGCGATCATGTGACTCCCGCAGCCAGCAGTCCTGCTTCTTGCACCCTCGGTGTTCGCATTCATTGTGATCACGTGGTAGCAGGTACTGATGCTGCACCTTGGCACCTCGGTCTAACAGTATCTGTACCATCTCAGGGTCGTGCGCCTCTGTGGCAATCCCAAGCGGAGCCTCGCCATTTTTGTTGGTGGACCTCGGGCAAGCACCGGCATCGAGCAGGGGTGCGACAGCGTCCGTGCGATAGCGAATCTTGAGCATGAGTGTGAGAGGAGTTTCTCCATCAGCGTTGCGACTATTTGGACATGCACCTGTGTCAAGGAGAACCTGTATGATCTCAAGACGCCCTGATTCCCAGTTGTGTGGAGCCCAGTCTTGTAGAGCAGAGAACAGCGCGGAATTGCCGTAGTGTATACCCGTTTTCGAGTCGATGACTCCGGTATTGGCGCCAGCATCGAGCAATGCCTTGACCATTGCCACACACCTTTGGAAGATAGCTTGGGAGAGCGCGCTTGTGTTGAGCCTAGGATCTTGGAAGATCGCCGTCTGATACTCCAGGTTCACACCCATACGCAGCAGCTTCTGGCGAAGAAGGTGGTTTCCGGACAGAACGGCAAGCGTAAGCAACGAGAAGCCAAGTTGGACTTCACAAATGTTGTTTGTTGCACGAAGGCAGACCTCATCGTGATCCACCAAGTCGCTCAATATGGGTCTTAATGATGATGGTATGAAGCCCATCCATGCGTAACAATCTGCGTCCGCTACGACCAGATCCCGTAAGCGCTGCAAAAGGTCGATGTGAAGGTCGTAGATGCTCTGGGGCAGTATGCGTGCTTTGAACATCGGTAGAATCTCCCGCGGATGAGTGCTGCGTGCAGCCGGAGCTATGTCCGTGGTGTTCCAATGAATGTCCAGTGGTATCTGTTCCAAAGGTGCTTCACCAGCGCCGGAACTATCAGGACCCCTATGGCGATTCTTGTGACGTTGACGACAATGTTTCTTGCAGCATTTGGACAGATGAGTGCTGTGGTAGTCCGCACGATGCTTCTTGCCACATATCGGGCAGATCGGGGCGGGGGATTCAGCCTCGTGGAAGTGCTTGTTGTGGCGGTTGAGGCGAGTGCCGTTTGAAAATTGCAACTCGCAGATGGAGCACCACGGAGTTGACTT
This sequence comes from Neocatenulostroma microsporum, assembly GCA_022814695.1. Taxonomy (NCBI): domain Eukaryota; kingdom Fungi; phylum Ascomycota; class Dothideomycetes; order Mycosphaerellales; family Teratosphaeriaceae; genus Neocatenulostroma; species Neocatenulostroma microsporum. The sequence goes on from JAKLLW010000483.1 coordinate 22,441, forward strand.
GCCCACCATCTTACCCGCGAGGCTGCTGGGTATGCCCGGATAGTGTAGGGTGAACGGAACCTTGGATTTCAAGAAAGTGATCAAGGTAAGCCGCGCTCCGGAGACTGCGCGACTCCTAGGTTCCGGCGCAGTCACCCAGTCGCCCTATGTGTGGGGCACACGGGATGGCTGCAGTACGTACGTTAGCGGCCCGAGCTTATGACTGCATGTCGCCCTTAGCCTCGTGACCTCACCTTGCGGCGATGCGGCTTTGTTCTTTTGTAGCAAGCTTGAGGGAATACTCACAAAGATACGCTCTATCACCACCATTCTCCGGCTGCCCTATCCTGTATCTGCTGGATTTTTGATCCATTCGACGGCCGACCGCTCATCCAGGCGTGATAACTGACACCGCCCCAGCGAATCGTTCAACCGGTCTCTTCACGGCGCATCCAACCACGACGGTATGGCGACACGCCCGAAAGACGTGTTGCTCCTGGAGCATGGCGACCTCTGCACCTCAGCACTTGATGCTCATGAGAATGGTGCGCGCCCGGAGACGGCATCCGCCGCAGAGAACATACGGCCTCTGGACGATACCAGGTGAGTGACGAAAAAAAAACTGATTTTGGGACAGATCGTGGGACATGCCCCGCATGGCTGCTTGTTGGCAACACATGCAACCGAGCATTGATCCCACTCTTCTCACGACCAACCAGCTAGCAGCCCTACTCACCGGTCTTCAGCCTCTTGAGCAGGCGTGCATGCTCCCGCAGCGGGGCGACTGGACGCCATACCCGAATGGGTTAGCTCGAACAATTCACGAGGGCGGCCTCAACTTCGATGGATGGCTCCAGGACCCAGTGCTACCATTCGAGGGCGACCTCGTACCACTTTTCCCGGACGACAACGCAGTCTATGGTGAGGCCTTTGCTAACCCGCTCGCCAATGGAGATACGACTGGCACTCTGCCGATTGTGCCGCCTGCTACTGGTCCAGCCTTGAAACCCTCGCAGAAGTTCAGCAGCGCCAGGAATGCATCGACGCCTCAGACTGCGTTGACTCCGGTCTCGGCTGCTCCAGCAACACCTGTTGGGCACCAGCCGCGCCGTCGTCGTCCAGTCCTGTGCTGCTCCATCTGCGGTGGAGGTCCTCGCTTCCCTCGGAAGTACGAGCTGGACCGCCATGTGTCGCAGGTCCATCAGACATACGGCCAGTACGATTGCTGGGAGTCGAGTTGCACCCGCAACATGAGCGATGCCTTCAAGCGCAAGGACAAGTTTCGCGAGCATCTCAGAAAGGTCCACCGGGCTGATGCTCAGACGCTGGCCGGGTATGGGGTACAATTCTCGTTGACCACAGGCTCCACCAGGCAGTTGGGCTGTTGCTGCCCGGTAACCGGCGGTAACCGGATCACCGACCAGCTCAGGAGGCGTTGTGTCGCTTACTGGTGGCTCGTTATCGCTCAGGATGCCGGTTAATGGATGCAGAAGTCTTCGGTCGTGCCAGGACAGATCATAAGACCAGGGCCCGGAATGTTATTGTGGCCTTCAGGGAGGAGGCAGAATTCGGATCAGACCAGCAGTACTCGTGATAGGGGTGGTGTTGCTGTTGAATTTTGCTTGCATCTTAACTCGGACCTTCCACGATCGTGAACCACACTCCCAATTTATCTAGCGATGCTCTACACCTTCTCATTTGTATGGCGTTTGACGTGCTGTTCAGTCAGTAGTATATATAGTGACGATCAATGACGGCCGTGTGATAATGATAGCTTCGCTTTTGGTTCCAGGGAGATCCGAGTGCCAACCTCCAAACATGGTCAATGTACAGAGCTTGCCCTCATGCCACACGCGAGTGCCCTTCGATGACTGAGCAAAGGCGGTCATGATATAAAGACCATGACATGCATGTTCATGTAGGTATGCACGTATGTTACACGAAAAGGAGAGGTGGGCTTGGAGTTGCGTAGCGGACTCAGATATACGCACGCAGGGGAAACTCATCCCGTTTCGTCTGCTCTTCTCCTAGGTACTCCCTCTCTCTAGTTTCCCCACCACGTAATAACACCAATACCTTCGGGAAATCGCGACAATGTCTCTCTGGCAATCATACCGGAACCTCACACCGCGAACCCGCCTCATCATCGGCGGCGGGATTTTAGTTTGGGCCACAGCAGGTCTCTTCCTGTCGGACAAAGCAGAGCAAGCTTTTGGCTTGGTGCCTACGGAGCAAGACAAGCAGAGGTTGAGGGAGGCGATGCCTAAGATCAGTACTGTTGCGAGGGAGAAGTGAGCATGCGGGTTGCGTGCCTCAATGATGGGAGACGGTATGGCAGCTCAGGAGGAAGCGGGCCAGGTTGAACGTCAGAGGCGTGCCATGGCTATGAGGTCGAGACTGGGACTCGGTCATTAGTCACTGTAAAGCGCACAGCGGCAGCAGGTTCCTGCCAGAGCGCATACGAGTAAATGCTGGACAGTCAAAGCCTTTTCTGGGTTGCAGCAATCGTTCATGAAAGCCGCCTTATCTCAAATGCTTTCTGTGAAACATCGCCACGTCGCATATAAGTTTGGCATGTCCTCCGCCAGTTGGAAAACTGCAACAGACAGCAAGCCATGGCAGACACCACTCCAGCATCGAAAGACGCAAGCCCAAAGTCCACACAAGAGAGCACGATGTCCAACAGCATCTCAGAGCCAAGCCAGCACCCCAAACTTCCCACCTTGAGCCTTGAAGGCGCTGGGACACAATCGAATGGCTCAAAGCACGAAGAAGACGACAATGTCGAAGCACCTGCTGCGAAAAGCAAAGCGGAGCCGGGCACCCAGTCGCTAGAGGCCGTATTTCTACCCGAAGTCCGGTCGTAAACCCCACGAGTCGTATGCTAACACGACAACAGTTCAAAGACCTCGTCGACGACACCGTAGCTTTCGAGGAAAGACGGGCTCGGATCACGAAGCTGCACCGCGAGGAAGTGGCGAAGGACTTTCAGGACGGGTATGGTGAAAGCGACGATGATGAAAGTGAGGGAGGCGAGGAGGAAAGGGATTTCATTCCGGAGGGCAACATGGGTATCCTTGCGCCTGTCCGCCTTGTGGGCGTCCAGGACGCCCTTAAGAGCGTCATCGCCAAGCAACGCGAGGTCGTGGGTGCTCAGCAGAAGGTGCTGGAGCGTCTCTTGGAGATTGAGGGAAAGGTCGATAAGCTTTGATTATGACTTTTTTTCGGTGGATGGGCAATAAGGAGTGGCTGGGAGGACAGGACGGGAAGAGGGTGATTTGGTCTTGGGCTGCCAGAGTTGTTACGTCTCATGTCCAAGCCTTACGAACCTACATGCCTTCATTGACTTTTGCTTCTCAAGTACACGTCTTGGGGTGTCGGTATAAGCTTTCCGTCCGAGCCGACATAGAGGGAGCGCGAGACGGCACGCTGCTTTGTGGCAAACATTGACGCACAGGGCACATATGTTGCATCCAAGCCCCATCTCCTATCTCTAAACCTTCCGACCAGAAGCGATCAACAGCACACTGTGCAACATCTTCTTCCTGAGATCGAGCATCATCCGAACCGGCCGAAGAGTCCCGAGAATACCCGCAATCTTCACACTGCTGGTGTCGTTGTGTCTCGGACGCCAGCACCTCGTCTTTCCACCTTCCACGTGAACCACTGGGCCGTTGACGCCTACCCTGACCCGTACCATCATCTTGCAAGGCATGCCACACTCGCACCCGTGGTGCTCTCCAACGACCCGCAACTTGGCCACAGCAGCCATACTGTCAGAGTCCACAGGGTTTAGCCATTCCTGGCATACGCCGAGCGCATCTTCGTCGCACACGTCCATGCAGAGCTCAACATTCTGGTGGAAAAGCTGTAGGGAGTCTGCTCTGATTTGACGGCTTGTGCGAGTGATAGGGTATGGAAAATCGCGTGCATCTTTCGTGGACGAGATCCATAGCTGGTAGTAATCCGGATCGTCTGCCTTGTGCAGCTCGTAGATGCCGTTGCGAATCTCAGCTGGGAGGTCGAGGAATGATGCGCCGCTGACCTCTGCTCCCGACATGAGGTACGTGCCTGAATTCCTTGAGTAGCTCCAGAAAAAGATGTGAAGTTGAAGTGCTATTGAGTAAGCGCTACCGCCGGACAAAGCAACAAAAACGATCAGAGATGCCCAAGCTTCTGTCAACTACCACAAGCAACTAGAGATATACAGAACCTGTTGCAAAGGCACACCAGACACGAGAACGCTACCAGAAAGTCTGGACTCAGGCAAACTTGGCAAGCTCGTCCTCCGTCCACTTCCATAGCCTGTCTCCCAGCTTCTGGTCCTTCGCTAGGCTGGTCTTCCTTACCCCAATAACACCGATAGGCTCGTAGTACTCTCCGTTCTTCAAGTGCGACTTCGGGCAAGTGGCGGCCCAGCACTGCTGGTAGTGGCCCTCTTCCACTGGAGTGGTCTTGAAGAAGAGGGTTGGGAGTTTCGTAAAGAAGTCCTACGAAAGCGACGAGGTCAGCCAAGGCTATCGATGCAAAGATTGAGATGTACTCACGACATTGTCGAACAGCGCCGTCCTGATCACGCCTGGATGTACCGAGATGGACGTAATGTTGGGGTGATGTTTGGCCAACTGCTCACTGTACAGCAGCTGCGCAAGCTTGCTCTGTCCGTAGCGAGCCCATTTGCTTCCACCAGTCATAATGCCGCCAAGAGAAGCCTGGGGTGTCTTGAGAGTGTCAAAGTCGACGCCATTCTTCGGCGCCTGTGCATAGGCGAAGGAAGTCAAATTGATGACTCGGACATCTGCTCCAGGCTGCTTCGCCGTCTTTTCTAGAAGCGGAAGCAAAGATCGAACGAGGAGTGTGTGTCCGAGGTAGTTCGTAGCGAACTGAATCTCATACCCTTCCTTGCTCTGTCCAGGGTCCACGGCCATTATTCCGGCATTGAGCATGAGGGTATCCAGTCGATCCGCTTGTGTGAGGAACTCTTGTGAGGCTTGCTGGACGGAGGCCAGAGACGAGATGTCGCACTTGATGAAGGTGAGTTTCACGTTCGGAGAAGTCTTGGTGAGCTTGGCGATGAGTTCTTCGGCTTTCGTCTGGTTCCTGCCGCTGAAGAAGATATGTGCCGGGCCGTGCTTTGCGAGTTCCTGGATGGAGCCTGCGCCTAGGCCTGCTGTGCCGCCGGTGATGAGAATTACTTTGCCAGCTAGGCTGGGGATGTTGCTGTTGGGGTTGAAAGAAGGCATGCTTGCTCCGTGTAGTGGCTGTAGGATTGGACGGAATGGACCTGTTGTAAGCTCTCGCAATTGGTGTTTGGTGATCTCGGTATTGACGATGTCTAGATGCAATGTATGTGGGAGTTGAAGCGTTGAAGGAGAATCATGCGTACTTGTCCCTTTCGCGGTTGCTACATCATCTCATGTACTCGTACGGTAGCTCGTGGCAGTCACGTATTGTTAATTCGCGTTGTCCGTCCGTTTGCGAGCCGTCGGTATGTACGGCCGCTCATCTGAGGTTGTTCGGGGGAATTGTGAAGGTGGTCAGCGAGGTCGTGGTGGTAGCGCCTTCCGGTATTGTTGCTTCTCGGCCGTAACAGGCGGCCGCATCTGACCGTGTTGACGTCATGCGTGCAGCCACGGCGGACATTACTGTAGGAGACCGTGCAAGCCGATCAAGTTTGAGATACATAGCGTTCAGATTCGATCTGGATGTTGATGATATCGATGTACGAGAGGACGTGAGGTCTTGACGTTCGGGTAGAAATCTTCGTAGTGACTTCACCGCCTGGCTGCGTCTCCCTGCCAGCTCATCGTCGTCTTCTGCACTGTTCCACGCAGTCATATTGTCCGGGGTGAACATCATTGCCTTGCCCGAGACGAACGCCGGAATCATCTCGAGATGCCATAGGGCATTTTTGGTTTGCAGCTCATCGAAAAGCCTTAATGCTACGGCAAAGGTCTTGGCCAGTGTGGTACGCAGCTCAGCAGTCCAACGAATTACGAAAGCTTGCGCGAACATACTCTGCACCTCGTCGACCATGTCCATCACCAGTGCTTTTCTGGCCTGCTTCAATGCCTCGCCGTCGACGGTGTTGATAAGCTTACGCGTTGCTTTTAGCCAGGACTTTACCTCGCTGGGAGCTTGACCTGGGCCGCTGTCAATACGTGTACACTGCTGCGGGGGAAGTAGTATGCTCTAACCTGTTAAACTGGCCGCTAACGCAGAGGCGGCAATAGCCGGCTCATGGGCTTTGAAACCGAAGAAGTGCTCCGGCGTATACCTTTATACTAGAATGCGTGAGATCAGTCCTATCACTGCAGGTATTTGGAAATCCTTCGGGAGTGTCTTAGATTGGTCGATGTGCGAGTCCATCCAGTCTCTGGCGTCCGGCGGCAATTTCCAATGCTCTGTATCAACACACGTCAGCTGGGCTTTGGAGCCTTGCGTATCCTTCCTGACGGCTTACCAAAGGTGACATTGCGGAAGTTATTACATGCGAAGTTCTGGAGATCGTGAAACACTCGATCGAGCTCTCTACGAATACCCTCGCCATCAAGGCCCTGCTCCGGCTTTGTGAGTTCCGAAATCCTGATCTTCAGTTGTTCTTCGCGCCATCGCAGTTCTTTGAGTGCTTCCTCGTTTGCTTTTACAACCTCCCGCAACTCATCGTTCTCGGTTCCTTTTTCGATGTAACTTTTTTCCAGCTCAGCGAGCTGACATTTGAGTCGCTCCATCTTCCGCGATTCGTCGTCGATATTAGTATTGATAGATGAGATGGATGGCTAAACCAAGCGGCTCAAAGCAGCCACATTCCTGATTCGACGCATGCGGTCACAATCCCTTTGTCGCTGGACGCCGATCTCAACTACACCGTGCTCTGGCCATCTACTCTGATCAAACTATTTGTAACTGGTACGGACGGCTCCCTTCCAGGCCAGAATGAGGTGATGTTCCTTGCTCAACTGCGAAGGCCCGGGCGACTTGAGGACGAGGCTTGGTAACATTGAACGTGGCCGCTCTCTCCAAAAGTCAACGCGCCGAACTGGCCGTCGCATTGCCCTCTAGACGATTATTGTGGTCAAATTTGTACGAGACGGCATGCATCATAACCAGAACAGTGTGCACGCATCTCCGAAGAGAGTGAGCGTCATCGTTCAGTGGTATAGCTCTCTCTCGTAGACTTGCAACAGTCTCGTGTGCTGGAAACACTGGGCGGTCACGACCGTTGTCACCAACCCTCGGGATGGTACCCACCGAGATAAGTTGAAAAGAGGCTCATGCCGCTTCATCGGCGCATTCAACAGGGCAGCACAGGTGTACGTTGAGATCCCAAGGCGTGATATGGTCTCTGCAAGCAAGCAGAGCCAGAAGAGGCACTGTAGGGCATGACACTGAGATGATGTGTGATCAGCCCGTAAGGAAGACCTTAATTGGCGACGGCTCGATGCCAGGAAGAGTGATCGGTGCTCGTTGCGAACGTGTTGACGGGTTCAAGCAGCCCAAGTTTTTGCTTTCTGGCGGTACAGAACGAAATGGTCCCAGCAGCGCAGCAACGCTAAACCATGGTCCGCCATTTGGGCATATTCGCCGATACTCAGATTGGGATCACGACTTAGAAGGAACGCATCTCATCGCCCCATGGCGCATATTGGACGTCGTGCTCACAGTGCAACGACAGATACCTCCGCTTTGCCCAGCGAGCTCAGTATGCTGTTGACACGACGACCATGATCATTGCATCAGGATCCAAACGCAACGTCGCGCCAACCTCACACGCCCACGGTCGTTTCAGGACTCTCTTGGACCGCATACAAGGCTGTCTAAAGCGGTCAGGCTCCGACCATCCCGCGTGCCCAGGACGGAGCCCTCGAGTCAGCATTCAGTACATTTACCCAGAGCCCAGGACCGGTGCTGACGACATGTCTGCTGGTAACATACCAGGTCTCCTGTCCGATCGACATGTAATCGTTTCGCCCGAAGAGAAGACCGTCCGCGCCACAGCAAACCGTGCAGCTGAGCATAACCGCACTACTCCTCTACTTGCTCTACCGAACGAGCTCCTTGGCATGATTTTGGACGACCTGTTTAATGAAGACGTGGTATGTCTCCGACACGCATGCCGGAGGCTCTTCTACTTTTCGGCGGTATGCGTAGCAAGCCTAGAGGGAGACGAGAGGCAGGCCTATATGTCAGCGCTTGTACGGGACATGTACTACGATGCTGTACGAAAAGAAGGCTCTGGAATTGCAGACTTTACCAAACTCGCCTGCTCCGGCTGCAAACAAGTCCACCATCACACGGAATTTTCACTAGCAAGCACATCGCTTTCAGAATCTGCAGGCCTAGGTCGGCAGTGTCTAATGTCGCAGCGCTGGCTTCTCCCGTGCGAACATAAGCCTGTCACTCGATTGGAAGTAGCCGAAATGCTGCATTGCGCACGGCGTATGCAGAGAGACAACACATTACAGCGGAGCCTTGGGTATCCATGCTGTCACGAAGACCACCGCATCAGCTCTCTCAGCGAGTCCAACCAACGGTAACCCTCGATAACAATGACCATACCTCCCGCTGGAACTCCTGTACGGATCTCAGTCTTGAGCCATCATCTTCTCGCAGTGGTTATGCCTTGGGAGTGGGACGAAGAGCAGCCGAGAACAGTAAAGAAGAGGCTGCGTAAGATTGGCGTGGGCTCGTGCCAGCATATTACTAGTGGCTCCGGGACTGTTACTGCGGCCTACAGATTTCCTACCATCTCGAAACTAATCGAGCACGATTACGCCCGTGGCGGCAGATGCCCTTCACCGCGCTGTACAATGCGGTTCTGGTTCACTCGCGACAGTGACGTCCTCTTGACAGGACAGAAAGATGCTTGTAAGGATGTCGATGCTGTCTGGCTGGATGTCGAAGAGTGCAGGATCAGAACCACTGTCGATGCAGTCTGGCTGAATGTCGAACAGTGCAGGATCAGAAACACGAATGACAGAGCGGAATGGGTGGAATCTTCCTACGACAGCATCCCGCCAAGCCCAGCGATGACTAGCCGGGCCGCTGGAACTCACTAGACAGTCTCCCATCGGGACTCGCCACTGCCATGAAGGTATATCCCACTATACATGTACGACGTCCGATACCTTCGGCTCCTGCATAATCCATATTCCTCATCACCATCTGGCGTCAGCTCCCAGCATCAGCTCCTAGCATACAGTCATCAACATTACCCGCCATCCTCCGCTGCCACTCCGCAGTTCAAACGTTGTGCTTATCGGCCCTGATGGGGTTTCAGCGTCTCAGTCTTGAGGCTTGCAAGCAACCCCAAGCATCTGCGCGAGCCACTTAGCCTTCGAGCTCATACGGCACCCAAGGGTATCCAAGATGAGCCTCCTGACGATAGGCAGGTCCGGCCCCTGAATGCATGCCGTGCACGCCTGGTGAAGAAGCGAAGTTCTGAGGACATGGCAGATCTGACTGGCGGCGTTCTGGCGACTTGGGGTCGATGCTCGTCTGAGCCGTAAGTCCGTGGCATTTCGAAAGGCCATGGTGGTCCGGAAGAACCTGATCAGGGAACCGGAAGCTGCCAAGTATGATCTCTTCAGATCCTCCGCCATCGCAGCGACTCTTTGTTTTTAAGAGCGCCCGCCTGCTGACTGACGACCTAAGTGTGTCCGATCGACCATCTAGGTTGGAAGATGTCTCCACAACTCTTTGCTCCAAGTCGTCCTTCTTCATCGATTCCTTCCTGCTGCCGTAGTCTGACACCATTT
>JAKLLW010000484.1:0-32115 GCA_022814695.1 Neocatenulostroma microsporum
ATCACCAAAGAAAAGACCCCAATAGTCACAGTCACCACAGTAACACCTCCAGACTCAGACGAAAGTACATCCTCCGAGAGCGACGAAGTCTCTGCCGAGATCAACTCTGGGCCAGTCGCCCAGTGTCTCGAACTCATTGCCCGCGAGACAAACTTGGACGCGAGCGACTTGTCGAGCGATGCGAGTTTCAGCTCGCTAGGGGTGGACTCGCTCATGTCTTTGGTGCTGTCGGAGAAGATCCGCAAGGAGCTCGGGATTGAGATTAAGAGCTCGTTGTTTTTGGAGTGTCCGACTGTGGGGGATATGAAGATTTGGTTGGGGCAGTATTGTTGATGGATATGTTGATGTCAGCTTTCGTTGGTAGGCATCTTGGGTATGTGTAGGATTGGGGCGGCGTTGGGGCTGGGCATATATACAATCCTCAATTTAGTACCGGATCTCTCGTACGCTGTGCCTCACTCTTGTCTTCTCGCGTTGTATCAGGTATAGTCGGGGAGACGGCTATGTACCTGTAACGTTACGATTGTACATGGACAACACATTCTCATACTCTGTCGAATGCGAGTCTGGAGACGATACCTACACCACCTTACGATGCTTGAAGGCTGTCTTGACGGCCACTTCCGCTGATTTACGTTACCTTATGGGCCTCGAACCCCTGCGATCAGTCCATGCAGCAATAAGGATAGCCTTCGGAGACTGTAAGGGGGTGTAGCTAAGGCGCACGTGATGCTTGGGTGATTTCGGTGCCGAAAGTTGCTGTTTACCACCTAGCCGAGCCTGTTGCCAGGGGACTGTTTACTCGCGCTTTCGTCACTGCCCTGCCACCTCTCCAGCCTTGCGATTTATCCACCACCAAGACTTTACGCATTTCACGGAAAGAACCTCTGCAAACTCAAGCTACGTTACTACAGACAATGTCATTGTAACATACCGGTGCTCTAACCACAAGTCAAGTACAGTGCTTTCATCGAACCGCACATCACAAGCACTTCCGATTCCAACAACGAAAGACCACCCAAATCGAATCGCATACGAGCCGCGTACAAGCCCGCCACTGCCTGGACGTTAAGCGAACGATAGCTGAGGCTTCGGCCTACAGCTTCATCACCTACACCTCTCCTTCTTCACAATGGCACCCATGCCTCCGCCGTTCGCTTTCCTCGACACCCGCTCCACCAGCGACGCACAATCCAACATTGAAGGTCTCTCCGAATCTTCCCTCGAGCTCGACAAGCGCACCACCCAGACTACATCACAACCACATCTCCTCGTCCGAGAAGAGCCCAGATCAGCACTATCCCCCATCGACGTTCGCAGCGTCCTCACCGCCCGCGATGCAACAACCTACGTCCCAGGCGCCGGCGCCAAACCACCCACATCCTTCAACAACGCCGGCTTCATCGCTCTCTTCGGCATCCTCGGCGCCGCCATGGTCATCGCCAGCATCTGGTTCTTCTTCTGGGCCAAGAACGGAGGCTTTCACTTCCAAGAGAATGACTGGGACGACTACAAGTCCACGGTCTTGAGGCGGAAGGGCCCAGATGGGAAGACGTTGAGTAACGCCACCAAGAGTACGAAGTTGGGGTATGGTGCTAGTACCATAGCAGGGACGCAGCATTACAAGTGGCAGAAGCAGGCGGCGAAGAGTGTAGTGGGTAAAGATGAGAAGGGCAGGAAGGGTGTACTTGCCAAGCGAGGATGGGCGAAGACGCATTCGATCTTGTATTCGGATGATTACATGACGGAGACGTTTGGCACGCAGACGGTCAGTGATATGACTGAAGTCCGTACCGAGCCGGATCACAGCCAAGGGCACTCGAAGCGCTACCGCGACCGCGATGTGCAGGAGTACAAGAAAGAGAGGCCTGCTCGTGTGGGAGGTCTCAATCGTGTTGCTGATGGTAGTGGTTTCGGCTCTACGATCAACGGCTCAGAGACAATGTCTGAGTCCTCTGAGCAACCTATCCTCCACCAGCAGCGCGACAAGGAAAAGGAGAAAGAACGCGCTGAACGCAAAGCCCGCGAAGAAGCAGCACGCATGGAACGTCGCTGGCGCAGAGAAGCCGAAGAAGCCGCCGCAGCTCTCGCTCGTGAAAACGCTGCTTCCCGCCCACCACCTCCACCAGCTCACTCCACGCCGAAGAAGAGCGCGGCTCCATCTTCAAAGCCAGCAACGACCAAGCACCGCTCCTCTTCCCGTTCCGCTTCTCCGAAGAAGCGCGAGTCCCGCGACGCACGCGACTTCTCATACAACTCCGGCCCAGCTTCTGAGGTCTTGTCAACAGCGTACACCGGTACAACGGCGCCGAGCGAAGCGAGGACCGGAGAGACTGGCTCGAGCAGGAGAACAGCGAGCTACTACGAAGCCTACCGCCCGCATGCTTCCGAGAGCCCTCGAGCCGCTAGCAAGACCAGGCAGAGCTCACCTAGCAAGAAGCCTGCCGGACGCAAGGGTCGGGAGGGCGGGTACAGGCGCGGTGCGGATAGCGATCTGGATTAGAGTATCAGAGCTGTGAAGCGTTCTACCAGGCGGAGGGAGTAAGTGTGTTGGTCGTGGTGCCGGCAAGCCGGTCGTGGTGATGGTGGGATGTCGCGGTCAGGTGGCATGGCTAGTTGGGCAGCAATGGTTCAGTAAGAATTGGTAACGAGTCGATCGGTGCTGGAAGAATTAGGAAGGCGCGTTTGATTTGAGCGAGCGGCATTTTCGGGCGTTTGGGTGGGTAGGAACGCTTTGGCGCGAACACGCTCACTTGACGACTACTGGCGCGATGGGATACCCGAATGGACAATGAGTATAGCATAGCAGCGACCTTTTAGTTGCTCGTAGATAATATGAAATGGAAATCATGCAAGACATCGTCGTGCCTTGAAGACCAACGTGGAACGTCTTACCCTTTCCCTGTTGTGAAGCTATGCCCTCTCGTCAATCTGCCATAAGTTGGTCACGAGGATGAGCACAGCAGCGACCTTGACGTCGCTTGTGAGTAGTATGGGAGCGGCATTGGCGAGATCACTGTCGCGTCTTCACGGCAAAGGTACTGCGAGCTTCTTGCTATGTACAGAGGTAGCTAAGATTCTCCACCTGTGTGCCGTACATTGTAACTCATCCATCCATATGTCGCCGCATATTTCGTCTCGTCCGTGATATCCGTGCTGTTCATTATTCGTACAAGTCATGCCTCATCGCGCTCACCCATTACGGAAGCCATCAAAAGCCTCCGTCATTCCATGCAAAGCCTTTGCAGGCTATGAAAGCGCTCAACACGATTGTTGTGGCCATCTCGGCCGCCAAGTGTCCAACCAAAACGCCCATGTTCGCCACGCTAAAGTTGAAGGGGTATATGAAACAACCGCCGAAACCAGAAGCCAGCCACAGCCTTATAATGCGCCACGCGAGCAACGCCAGACCGAACCTTTCCTGATGCCCAAAACTTTTATCCTCGTCGCTCAGCGGCGAGGTGGTACGTATTGGGTATCTCGATATCGAAGTGAAGAAGTCGCTAATCGCTAACCGAAGACTGATCGCTGAAACACAAAGTAACAAGGTGACTACGCCAATGCTGATGTGGAAGGAATGTGTCGTGACCGGCGTGTAGATGTCGGCGGTTGGCATGATGGCATAACGTGTCTCATCTTGAGATCTTACTGTTGGCCTGGTTGGTATCGATCTTCGTTTTCAGATCGCCGGTTCGTAGCCATCCTCCTCCGTAATCGTGTCCTTCCGTCGGCTCAACCGGCTACCAGAGCTCTTGCTGCCATGGTAGGCACTGTCCCTGCTCGAACCGCCGTTGTTAACCCTGATGTAGCTCCGGCCATCCTCGCCGGGACCCATCTCTACCGTGGCATCGCCATAAACGTGTAGAGTCGTGCCACCAGACTCTATCCTGATGCCATCTCCAGATGGCTTCGACTGCTTCGACGATGAGTGAACGCTGCTCTTACGGCTGTGGCCAGAGCCTGAGAGATGACTGCCGCTGGAGCGCCGTTGGCTTTTCTTGATGTTCTCCGCAGTAAGTTCCGGGGTCCGGTGGCCCGACATCTGCCGTTGGTAGGCCTCTGCACGGTCGCGAGCATCCTGCTCCTCCAGCTTCATCAGCTTCGAGCGTTCGACGAGCTCTTGATACTGGTCTCTGGAGAGGTACTCCCGGCGCCGCCCATTTCTGTCTTCAATGATGTACGCTTTTGTGCCAGATCCAGACCCGCTCGAGACTGTCGTAGCTTTAGTCCTCGTGGAAGACGCCGCGGTCGAGACAGACGGCTGCCGGCTCCGACTGGAGTGGGACTGGGACGAGCGCCGTCCTACGGCTGCCCTGGCTGTCTTGTCCGAATAGTAGTCAGACGAGTGATAGTCCACGTTCGTATCGGACCTTGGTGCGCGCTGCAAGGGCTCACGATAGACAGGGTCTCGAGATGTTGACACCACCGGCGTTGTCTTGTGCCGAGCTACGGATGGTCGTCGAGATGGAGGTGGCATGAGCTTGCTGTCCCTCTTACTTTGCCTGGCCTCTCTCTCACGTTCGTGATCGCGTTCGCGGCGGCGTTCACGGCGTTCCGCTTCGCTATCGTAATCGGACTCTGAATCCGACTCAGACTCCTCCTCGCTGGAGTCGAAAGTCGGGAAAGCGCCAGGCATGGTGCCGCTCGGTTGGCGCCTCGTCGAAAGCGTGTGAGTAGGCGTAGGTTGTGATGTTGGCGGAGGGTTGCTGTAACCGGGGCCAGCGGGGGGGTTGGCCTGCCGAGTAGAGTAGGTGCGCGGAAGTCCAGGAGCGACGGCAAAGTTCGGACTTGCCTGCACGGGCGAAGCTTGAATGTATGACGCAGATATTAGTTGATTTGGTGGCGTGCTACCATACATACCGTAGCTTGGCGTTTGCGCATACTGCTGGTACTGAGGCGGGAAATAATTGTAGGCTGACGGTGATGGTGGTGGACCATGTTGCTGTGACTGCTGTGGTGGAGCACCCCATCCGCTCACATTGGCGACACCGTACACGCTGGCCGGTCGACCGCTGTAACTGCCGCGTGACATCGAGGGAGCCCGTGGCCTAGGCTGAGGATTCATGATGGGTACTGCTGGTGTGCTCGTTGGCGGCGCATATTGTGGATGAGGCTGGTACTGGTGCTGGTGAGGTTGCGGTTGCGGTTGCTGCGGTTGCGCCTGCTGTGCCATGTACGCTGCGTACTGTGCTGGATCAATCTGCTGTGATAGTGTGTAACGGCGTTCCTTATTGCGCTGGCTTTGGCATGTCGGGTCTCGGCAATCAGGTTTCGTACAATGCCGGGTGACAGACGCTGAACGTGATGGAGCGGCTGGCCTGCCGCGCTGGCTCTCGGATCTTTGTAAGGCGGAGTTGCTCTGCGATGTACTGGATGGCACTGCTTGCCGTGACGATGCTGACGTGGGGACGATGGTCTGGACTTGTGCATTGCTGCTATGTGACGAGTATCCAGAGTCACTAGGCGCATCCCTTCTTTGAACCACCTTTGGCGGCGGTCTGGTAGATGCTCTGCGTCGCGCCTGGCGAGCAGTCCCGCTGACAGGCCTGCCGTCGCTGTCGCAGTCCTCGACAGTCGCAGCCTGAGGCATCTTTATTCGCTGTGAGGCACTCCTGATGATCTTTAAGCTTCAGGCTGATGGTTCTCGGCCTCGTTGTCGATCCTTGGTATCGGCGACCTGGGTGGGTCGGAAGCGGCCGGCCAGCGACCCGAGGCTAACTTTGTCGATCAGAGGTATCTCACGGACGTTGCTGTGAGCTTTGTGAGGAGTGGATGGGCTGAAGCTCGACCATTGTGTAATGTCTCGGATGCGTTTGAAGCATTGTTGTAGAGGGACGTCAAAGGACGAGGATGACTGTTTGCCGCACCGGTGAACAAAGCAACGGTCCTTAGCGGCCTGCAAGGCGGGGAGGTACAGCAACAGGTACTGTCGTAAGCTTGCTCGCCATCAACGAGATGGCGAGCATAGATGTAGACACGACCGCGTGATCGTCAAACTGTGATAAGGCTATTGTCCGCGGTTGATGGGCATCAACGGACAGCAGTAAGACATTCGCCACAAAGACAGCGGCCCAAAAGTTGGGGATGGGAAGGGATATACCTGCAAACGATTTTACAACGCGAGAAGAACCGGACAAGGGCGGCTTCTGCTAACGCGATAGGTGGCTAGTCCTGCAGGTTGTGGATGCCTGCCGCAAGCTGCAGCTGTGAAGGATTGGGAAAGCCGGGCCAGCGTATCGGTTGTTGACCACGCCGCAGGCTGCGACGTTTTGCGCGTGGTGGTGTGGTGGCACAGGCGACCTATTGACGGGCAATCTACAGATGACGGCAGTGCCTCTTGCGTGCTTCAGGTTGGTTTGAGGGATGGAGGAGACGAAGGACGTCGTCGGAGGAAGTCAACCCCAGCGGCTCTTCCCATCAGCTCGGGCCACCCTCGTTGACTCCACTGTGAAAACCGATCTCTCAGCTTTCCTTTATCCCGTTTTGGTGAGGCTGCAAGGTTCATCCCATCTTGACCACGCTTGTCAGCTCGCTCATCACATTAGATCAGCGGTATAGCGTTCTTGAGCTGGGCAGCAATGGCCCCCAACTCGATAAGCGGCCGAACAACAATCATCAAGAGAACTGACAGTCGAACAAGACGAGCCTTCTCACGATCATCCTTCGGCGTTCGCATGTTGTGATCGTGCGCCAGGATTGTGACCGTTATGCACAACATCGATGACAAGCCGATGCGGAAAGGCGAGCTGGCTGCTGGCAAGCTGCGTGGGGTCGAAGGAGCGGTGTAGATGCAAAGAACAAAACGGGCGAATGACGTTCCAGCTGCTAGATCACGTTTCGTGGGCCTTGACTCTATCATCAGTACCTACTCAGTATGCGTGTGGAGGACCCGATTCATTCTGGGTCGTTGTGCCTTCATCACCAGTCACCAAGCCAATCGTAAGCATAAGACGGCATCATGTGACACTACTATGAGACTTCCAGGACAGTCATACGTCCGTGTCGCTACCTGACAGGCCGTATGTTTCGTCTACACGCAGCAACAAGCGCTCCAGGTCTTGAAGGTACGGGGTACATAAGAAAGCGAAGTCAAGATAGGCTCGCAAGGCTCCACGTATCTCATGCACCATGTTGTGCAACGATCGCCACGCTCGAGCCGCACAAGCGAGGAATGTACGAGGTACAACGTGACTGCTTCTTTCAGATCTTGTGCGACCCAGAAGGGTTCGGGTGTGTAGTGCGGCAGTAATTGCCTGGACGAAAAGCCGCGAGTCATGGGGGAGGATGAGATTGATAGATAGTGATGCGCATCTTTGCTCTTTGAAGCCAGGGTAGAGCTATTGGAGAGCAGATTTCGGCGACCAACTCGAGACAATGCAAAATACAGCATGGCTCGACGAGCAGATGCCATCCGGAATCTTCCGTGGGCCAGGCCATCCTGCCCTCGCCACCAGCAATCTCGCACACAAAGCAGATGACCCTCCGCATGCGATGAACCCCTGCTTTGCTATCAGTGTACATTGGAATGCTCATCGGCAGGTCTGGATATCGAAGATAACGCATCAGCGAGCGAGGCAGTGCGGAAAGTTGTCTTGTAGATGCAGCGGCTGTTTAGTTGGTTATACTCTGCTTTTGTTACCCTACTTCCATGATCCACGCGCATCAGCACAAGGCAAAGCCGGCCATGTTCGCCATAACGCCGGTAGCTATGCATGTTGATGTTCTCACCGTTAGAGATGCCTCACATCCTCTCCACAGGCTCCAACCCCAACAACCTCATCCCATTCCCCAAAACCTGCCTCGCACAATCATACAGCGCCATCGTCGCCGCCTTCTTCTCCGGCGACTCCGCATACATCACACTCATCGTCTTCGCATTCTTATTATTCACATCCTTCGCATCATAGCAAGAACTCAACAAATGCGTCATCTTAAACAAATACGTCAAGATAGTAACCGGCTCCCTCGTCTTATAGGTATTCAGGAAGACATCCGGCCATTGCGACAGAGATCGAACGAGCTCGATCCCCTCCTTCGCGGTGATGAGACTGAAGTCCGCGAATTCCAGTTCAGACCGGGGGACGGAGGCTTTGCGCTCCATACTGCAGACACGGGCGTGGGAGTACTGGAGGTAAGGACCTGTATCGCCTTCGAAGGAAGTCATCTTATCCATGTCGAAGTTGTAGCCGTTGATCATTTTGCCGCTGTAGTCTTGCACCATAATCGCCGAAATTGCCAGCGTGTCAGCCGTCTGCTCCGGCTTCTCGACTTGGGAGTACTTGTCTTCGTTCTTGCGCATGACGTTATGCATGTACTCCTTCACCGAGTCCAGACTGTCTGCTAAGCTGACCACAGTGCCCTTGCGAGTACTCATAGTCTGACCCTTGGGATCTTTGACCATGCCGAAAGTGACGTGCTCGCACTTCGCGATCGCGTCCTCGTAGGGTGGGCCCATGAGCGAGAGGATCTTGAAGAATTGCGCCATGTGGACGTCTTGTTGCGAAGCGACGACGTAGATCATCTTATCGAAGTGGTACTTTTCGTAGCGTTCGTAGTTGGCTGCGATGTCGCGGGTGAGGTACAGCGATGTGCCGTCACGCTTGCGGACGAGAGTCTTGCCCAGCTTAGGCGCACCGTGCTTCGAGAGGTCGACGATAACGGCGCCTTTGCTGTCTTCCGAGACATTCTTCTCCTCCAGAACTTTGGCGGCTTTATCCATATCTTCCTGCTTGACGGTCGACTCTCCGCTGTAGTCGTCGAAAGCAATGTTCAGTCGAGCATACATATGCTTATAAGCCTCAATCGACAGATCACGGAACTTCTGCCAATACTTCAACGCCTCCTGATCCCCATCCACCATCCGCTTGAAAAATTGCCGAGCCTTTTCATCAATACTCGGTTTCGCCACCAACTGCTCCTGCACCTTCTCCAACTGTGCGCTAACACCCTGCAACTCCTTCTCCTGCTCCTCACTCCACTTCGACTCAGGCGGCGCCTCCGCCTCCTTCCCCTTGGCAGGTTTTCTCGGCTTAGGCGGATTCTTCGCCTTCTCCAACTCATCCTTCTTCCCCGCTAACTCCTTAGCCTCCTTCTGCTCTTCGGAGTTGTCTTGGTTGATCTTAACGTAAACCTCATTCAAATGCTTGATCGGATCTCTCTCCAACTCCGCTTCACTCCCATACTTCTCAAACCCCTGACTCAACATCCCGTACTGCTTTCCCCAGTCGCCGAGGTAATTCATACTGACCGTCTCCCACCCGGCCGCAGTATACAATTTCACCATGAAACCGCCGATAATGGTACTCCGCAGATGACCCGTATGGAACTCCTTGGCGATGTTGGGGGAAGAGTACTCCACGATCAACTTCTTCCGCTTCCCACCCTCCTCGAGACCCAAGTTCGGGTTGAAACCATATTGGGTCTTCTGGGTCAAGATATACCTCATTGTTAAACTCGCCAGCGGTCCCGGCTTGAAGAAGAAGCGCACGAACGTCTTATCCGCCGTCGGCTTCTCGATGATCGGACATTCAAATTGTAGCGCAATGTCCTGGGCCAGTTCATCGGGTTTCTTGCCCTTCAGCCTAAGAGCCGGGACAGGGAGGACAAGGTCGCCATGTTTGAGGTCCTGGGTCCATGCTACGGCATTGTTGATGATTGCGGGCTCGACTTGAGTGATCTTGTGGATTTGCTCAATGATGTAGGCGCGGTAAATGTCTACTGGGTTATACTCCGGGTAGAGTCCTACTCCTGGAAAAGTGGGAGGTTGTGAGAGGCCGACTTTCTCGAGTTGGGAGGTGATTTTGTCCATGTCCAGAGGCGAGCCGTTGGAATGTCCGTTGGAGACTGCCATGCTTGCGGTTATTGCAGTCGAGAAGGTCCGACGTGGCAAGGAAAAGTTGTAGTGAAGTCGGCTCGTTTGCGTGACTGTACTCTGAGTCGAGCCAAATTTTGATACCAAACTTTTGCAGCTCAGTAGGGGTCGTCCACTTTGTGCATACACTCGGCCAGCTCCACAACACGCTTGCAACACAGACCGCATCAACTCATTCAAACTCCAACTTTTCTCCTCGTGCTGTCTGTCGATGGAGATTGGCAGTCGTGATGGTCTTTCGAAAGGAAGTTTAAGGTGTGGCGTGGTACTCGCGCTCGGGCCAGTCTCCAGCCACAGTTTTCGCGCGGTCACGTGCAAATGGCGACAAGAATCGACGAGATAGGTGACTTTTACGAATGCTAGCAACAAGCGACCCGTACGAGACTGAGCAGACCAACAACAGAATGTACATCTATAACTACATGTTATCCTACACCACTCTCCCTCCACCCCATCCCCTCCCTCTCATCATCGCACAACCTCGCATACTCCAATAGTAACCTATACGTATAAATCATCATGTCCTCCCTCCTCAACACCTTCTCAGCCCAAGCCTTGCCCCCATAAGCAATCTCCTTAGCCACACTATCATGCCCTCCCACCCCCGCCTCCTCATCCCCAACCAAGTACTCCATAATCCCGTATATATCCTCAAAACCATTATGCATCGGTACGAAATGTCTCCACGGCACAAGCCTGGAGTCATGCCACTCTTGGTAGATAGTAGCTTTGATAGGTAAGGATGTGCTATAGAGGAAGGCACGATAGCGACCAGAGAAG
The DNA here is from genome assembly GCA_022814695.1 of Neocatenulostroma microsporum. NCBI lineage: Eukaryota > Fungi > Ascomycota > Dothideomycetes > Mycosphaerellales > Teratosphaeriaceae > Neocatenulostroma > Neocatenulostroma microsporum. The sequence goes on from JAKLLW010000484.1 coordinate 10,652, forward strand.
CTGTTCCCGTCGATGTCGGGGAGGTATTTGTAAGGGTATTGGTCTTTCATGTGCATGGGCTCTGCGACGGAGAAGAAGGGGTTGGTGTAAGAGCAGAGTTTGTGGTTGGGTGGAGCGGGTTCGGGGAAGCAGAGGAGGTGGACCACGGCTGCGTTGGACCAGGTTTTGATCCATTCGCTTAGACGGCCGACGGTGGAATTGGAAGGGGAGGAGAATGGCTGGAGAGCAGCGAGGTCGTAAGAGTTGTTTGACGGGAGGACGAAGTTCGGGGGTGGTTGCTCCCCCGTCTCAGCGAGATGGACGGAAGTCGCGTTGACCATGGACACGAAGCGATGTCGTTGGAAGCGTTTCCAGTTCTCTGCCTTGTTCCTCCCACCGCTCGCTGCACCACGCCATATGAGAGAGTTCTTCTTCTCTTCCCAAGGCTGTCCATGCTCTTTCCCTCCACTGTAGAATGGGTTCTCGGTCCAGTACATAGCCGGCGGGAGTAGAATCTCGTTGTTCATTGGTAACTTCGACCCACCAAAAAGCGGAAAGAACTTTTTCGTGGTCGCTATGCTGATGGGTTCCACGAATGTCCCGTGCAGACCTTGTAGAGCAGCGTTGTCGCAAGGTGACTTGGCAAGAGTCCAATTCTGGACGTAACCCTCGTAACTTCCTTCCGGAAAGCCACCAGTCAAAGGTGGAGGCGTAGAGAAGTCAGACTCGATGTATGCACTTCTCGCTGCTGAGCCAGGAGGGCAGCCAGCGACCGCAAGCTCCCAGTAAGGTCCCATACCTTGGAACGCTGCATCGAGTCTCTCTTCCTCTGGTACTTCTGCGTCCATGCTCTTCAGACTACTATACCCCGTCTTCACCAGCTCCTCCTCAGGCACAACCCTTCTCGAAGCACGCTCTTTGGCCATGTACCCATCGATATCTTCCCACGGCACCACCACCCTACTTTCATCCATGACATTAATCGGAATATCCACATCCGGCAACCCGCCCTCTCCTACAAGATCAGAGATAGACTGCGTCATGTTCTGCCACAAATCCAACCACTCCCTCCGATCGATGTCCGTGCGCTGGGTCGTATTGCCATTCCTGACACTGATCTTATGCAAGAAAGTGTACGCTTGCTCCCTGATCTGTTTGGCAGGCACGCCCCAGAAGGGCGCCAAGTCGGTGTAGATCTGGTCGAAGAAGTCTTCTACGATGACGGCTGAGTGGTTTTGGGCGAAAGCGAACCATTTGTCGAACAAGGGCGGTGGTTGCCGGCCTCGCCTTTCGCGGTAGGCTCGCGCTGCATCGTCGAGAGTGCGCGTCTCCTTTGAGAGGAGAGTGGTGACTTCTTCGTCGGCGCGGAGGATGAGAGGGTCGATTGGGTGGTCCGGTTTGGGCTTGAGGTCTTTGGCAGGAGATGGAGATGGTGATGCTGGAGGTGGAGGAGTGGAAGGTGCTTTCGGCCCAGAAGGGTGGAACCCTGGGATACTGATGTGCTTGACGGCTTCGAATGAAGGTGTGAGGAACCAGAGTACACCTATGAGCAGTGTGGCAGCGATTGCGAGCTGTGCGAAGCGGCCATTGACCGAAGGGGCGGATATGAGCGCCATGGCGAAGGTCAGTACAGAGCAGAGCGGTAGGAAAGTCGTAGATGGCTTATTCGGGGTCGCGCATGGTCGCAGAGGCCTCTGCGTCAATACAAGAGGCCGAGTCGTTGCTATCGAGACATCGTGAAGTCGTTGCAAAGGAGAGTCTCTCCTGCCATGGCTGGCAACTTTCGAGATCGCCAAGGGTCATCACGTCGGCGTTAAGACTCGGTATCCCGAGACGCCAAAGGCACGCAATGCAGAATCCAAAGACACGATATCACGATGGGAAGCATTGCAGACCAAATTCGAGCAGAACAGCTGGCAGATTCAAGTCAACTCACAGGAACAAGGCCATCGACACACTCGAAGCCATAAAGAAGTTCGTTTGGAAGCAATCGACAATCACTTCAACATGAGCAGCCGCTAGCTCCCGGGATCGCATAACCAATGAGGCTTGAGTCCGTACAGCAGAGCAGCACGCCAATGCAGACGTCCACAGCTCCTGCGAGAGTTCTACATGAAGATGCGTACGACCGTAGGAGATAGCATGTGAACAGAAGAGTGGAAGAAGCTGCGCTTTCACATGTTTGCAGCTCCACAACAAAGTTGCGGCGGCCAATCCGTCACCGCAAGCGAGCAGATTCAGGATGGTTTGTTGACCTTTCCATCCCAACAGCAAGGACGACGGCAGCCTACAGAAGGCACGTAGAAAGAACGGCTAAGTATGCTTTCCTTCACTCTGCACTATACGCTCCAACAGACTTAGCTACGCCGCGACTAAGCAACCCATACCTACTACTGTATAGTAGCGGAGCTACGTCCTACGGCAATCATAACAGCATTCCTACGGACCAGCGCAATGCTCGACAACACGTGGTCCAAATACCTGCAAATCCGCGCCGTCATAATCGCCTTCCATGTCATCGGCCCATTGTGTACAGCCTACAGCCTCACCATCGCTCGCCGCGCTTTCCTCTCCTCACAATGGTTCCCACACCTCAACCCTCTCGAGATCTGGTGCCTGGCCGAGGCAGCCTTCTTCCTCTTCACCCTCTGGTACCGCGTCCACTTACAGCAAGAAGCCAAGCACCCACCACTGAGGAGCAGAGAGCAAAGGAAGGAGTTGTTCGATAAAGTTAAGAGCGAAGTCCACGACCCGGAGAAGTTTGTCCGCGGCTGGTTCAAAGGCGCGAAGATTGAGGATATCGGGCGGGAAGACTTTCAAGACTACCTCACTTGGGCATTCTGGGAGGGCAGGAATACGCCAGATGATGCGGAGGAATTGGAAGACATCACGAAGAAAGTGGAGAAGATGATGGGCAAGCCTTTCAAACCTGGCAGGGGGAAGCCGAAGGCTCTGAGGTTGACGCTGGATCCGATCGAGATGGAGTGGAGGAGTTTGGTGTGGTATGGCATCATCCTGCTAGTCGACACTTTCTCGCATATGAGGTTACTGTGGTCCGGGATGAGCTACCACTGGAACCCTGCTACGAGTCTCTGGGTCTTCCCTCCCCGACCTCTAGCAGCAGCAACCGCCTCTGAGCGTAGTCCCGCAGAGAAACTATCGTACTGGATGACGCCACATACATCAAAGACCAGGCTGCCGATAGTATTCCTACATGGCATAGGCGTAGGCCTGCACCCTCACATCTCTTTCATGCACGAACTCAACGTCGCGTTCAACAACCCCAAAGCCAAGGCCGACGACGATGGAGGCGAGGTCGGTATCCTTACAATCGAAATCCTGCAGATCTCTACCCGCCTCATCCACCCAATCCTCACGCGTGAAGAGTTCCTGGAACAACTCACGTTGATCCTAGACGCGCAAGGCTACAAACGATTCGTCGTAGCCTCTCACTCCTACGGCTCGGTCTTCACCACCAACATCCTCACCAACCCTGCCCTTTGCTCTCGTGTCGCTGCTACGTTTCTCATGGACCCAGTAACGATATTGCTCCACATGCCAGACGTAGCCTACAACTTCACTGTCCGGAAACCGAAGAAAGCCAGCGAATGGGAGTTGTGGTATTTCGCTTCCAAGGATCCTGGTGTAGCCCACACACTCGGTCGACACTTCTTCTGGTCCGACAACGTACTCTGGCGCGATCACATCACTAAGCTCGTGGATGGCGGGATGCGCATTACCGCTTCTTTAGCTGAGCGGGACCTCATAGTCGACACACCCGCCGTAGGCGCTTACTTGATGGAGTACAAAGTCCCGGATCCGGTGATGGTCGACGACGACGGAACGCAGCTTGACGGCGCGAACGCGAGCATGGTGATTGGGCCAGGCAGGTTTGAGAGCGGGAAGCATATGGAGCTTATGTCTGACGCGAAACAAGGCGGTAAAGACGTGGAGGATGGATGGAAGAGGCGGGAGTGGAAGGGTGAGGGGTTGGAGGTGATGTGGTTTGAGGACTTGGACCATGCGCAGATCTTTGATACTAAGGAGAGGAGAAGGAAGTTGATTAAGGTTTGTGTGGAGTATTGTAAGAGTAAGTGAAGGGTAGAGGGATGGGTGATGAGCTGGGCCTGAGCCGTACATATGGTCCTACTACGAACTTCACGCAAATGCTATATGAATCATCATAGGCCACCTCCGCTGCATACTCGAGTACACCGGTCTGGCGTAAAGTAAGCAGCTGACATTGCTCCATTCCTCTCACGACCCGCGATGATGCAGCACACAGATCCGATCCAGGCCGAATAATAGTGTGAGCATCGCCATTCTGCCGGTGACTACCGGTGACTATAGCTACGAGCCCTGCTACACCCGACGGAGTCCAAACATGCCCTGCTTGAAGTGCAATTCTAATACTCTTGGTAGCGTCTACCTGTCTTTCTGAACTGTAGCGAAAGGTTGATGCTCCGATCACCCTTGTAACGAACGACGCGATGGGTACCAGGTCCCGCACGAACGCGCAACGCGGCAGATCTGCCTTTCTGATGCTTCTGCTCTCAGTGGGTTCTCGTAGCCTTCGAGATTTACGTGGTGCCTTCTCTCGAGACTCTCGTGGTCTTCTTGGGCATCTACTGCCTGCCTGGCCCTTATTCCGTCTACTCTTCTCCGAAGACCTCCCGAATGGAGACCACGGTCATTTGCTTTCCGTATCCCGGGTATCCTGGGTATCCCGAGTGCTTGGTGGTAGTGCCGGAGAGACAGCGCTCAGGTTTGCGGATCGGCTGGTTGCGGGCGTGGTATAGAGAGTTGTACTGCCGGCACTGCTCGTCGAGCGCGGCGCGTCTTGCCCTGGTCTGAGCTTTCCGGCGCCGATCTAGGAAGTAGCCGACGATTGCGGCGAGGACGAAGAGAGCGATGATGGTGATGGGGAGGGCCATGCCGATGAGGCTGCCGTTCAGACCGGCGATTTTTTTGTCTTTCGCCATTGGCTTGCCGGCTCGGTGAGGAAAGGTGAAGATGTTTGAGTTGGGGATATGGCCGCTTGAACAGGGAGTGGACTTTGGGGCGCGAGAGGGCTTTATTAGACTTGCTCTGCTCTTCGTCTGCGGTTAAAAGGGCAGGAACACTCGTAGGGCGATGTTGCGGTGTGTTTTGGTGTGGGCGTACAGGCGAGATAGCTAACGGAGCTTCAGTCAAGTCGTTATGAGTCTGGAACCTGGAGTCGAACACAGTGGCTTTCTACGAGTGTTTCTATACGAGAGTTGCTTTGCGCTTCGTCTTCTAGCTTCACGTTCTAACGAGGAGCCAATTAGAACGGCCGAGTCAGCATGACAAGTCGACAACGCAACACTGAGCTTCCAATGCCCATGTGCGGGTAGGTAATGGCTGCAGATCACGCATAGCGGCAGACGACAACGAAACGACATTCTATGCACCTCTCTACGCGAACGAGATGTTGGTCAGCACTAACAGAAACATTGATTCTACACAAATGGGGATGTTTGTTCAAGCTCATAACTTGTCAATTGCAGTATGTCTACTCTCTGGCTTCTCACCAGCTTACTCAACCCACCTCTCCTCTATCGAAATACTTTCGAGGTACTTTCTAGGCGATCTTTTCACTTACATCCGCACCTGCTCCGCCTTGCTCGACTTGATGCTATCGCTCTCGAGCTTTGCACCGTTGATCGCCTTTGCTACGTCCTTCGCATCTTGGAGCTTGGCGCAGTCGTGAGACTCTGGTAGGCGGTGAGCCGAGCAGAAGCCTGAGGAGCAGACGCTGCAGTCACCGACGATGCGAGCGACTGATTTTGTGCAGCTGCCGAAGCAGCACTTTGGTCCGCGAGCTGGCATACTTGCGGTTGTTGGGTTTGAATCTTGAGTGTGACTTGGTCTCGGGTTGTTTTGGGTTGTGTATGAGTGTCTTGATGGTCAGATAGTTGATCTGATGCTTCAAGGCGGAAGTTGGTGTGTTATGGTGCTGGCTATCAGGGATGGGTGGTCCGCAACTTAAGTATGCCGCTGTATCAGTGTGGGCAATGGCATTGCACCTTCGACGCCCAGACAATGCTTTGTGGGAGACGACATTGGTGATAACAAAGCCTCACAAAGGCGTTGTCACTACTTACCATTAAGAGGCTTATCTGACCTATCACAAAGGCATTGCAACCAAAGCTATAAGACCACGAGCGACAGCAACAGTAACTCACTTTAGCATCCACGAACATCACCCCAGCTGAGAGAAGATTCCAAGTAACAGCACATAGAGCAGGCTCTATACAGCACAGCACATCTTCTCGGCAGTCAGCACTCAGCAAACTTCGAAGTAAGAAAGATCATGAGTGCCTCTGCATCCTCCCACGCCGGTCTAAGATCGCCGGCGAACCACACCCAAAAGCAGCAGCACACGGCCACTGCACCCCCTCCCCTCACAGCCGGAATGCATACGCTCAAAGATGAGGCAGAGCGCGTCAACACCGCACTCTGCACCATCGGCCTTGGTATGATCTGCGGCGCTGGCTTCATAGTCCTGCGCCCTGACCCTGCGTCATCTCGAGCCGCTGCACCAATGCGAGCTGCACGCAGTGTACGCCGCGTACCCCAAGCTCGACCAATGCTTCCAGCGCCAACAGCGGTCCCAGCTCGAATGCTGTTCCCGGCTCGATCACTGCCAGCTCTCACAACGCTATATCTGAAAAGGGCGGAAAAAGTCAATAATTTCGCTCCATTCTCGAGGTTCACGGACATCCCGGGAATTTCGTCCACGCTGAAACAAACAGTATCCGTACCGTCGCAGCAGTCGCTCGCGAGATCTGAGGCACGAGGTTAGTACGCGGTAAGGATAAGTGCTGAAGACAGAAGACAGAGGACGACAAGTTGACGTCACAGAAAGCTAGGTCCGTACACCGTTTCACACACCACATAGCCCCCATATTCACAATTTCATCACACCTGCTCTCGTTATTTTTACGGTTACGCCTTTCCCACCCTGTCTCCCTATCACCACAACGGTCACTCTGCTGATGTGTCTCGCCCTACACTGACTTGCGATTGCGGAGACAACTGGCAGAAGGAGGGCCGAAGGTAACGGACCATTATCAAGAAGAACAGCCATTCCACCACCCATCATTACAACAATGCGTTGCTATTGCAACAATGCGTTGCGACAAGGCGTTATCTAAGGGTCGGGTAGTTGATCCCGAACTGCCAGAATGGACTTTTTACTCGAGATACGTACTGACGACCATCCGAAGTATGTTGTTGTCAATAGTATTCCAACGCATTCCGTCATCCCGATGCCATTGATCAATGCAATGAGTAACTAACGCAGGGTGTGATAGATCAGTACAGAGTGACCATTACCATAATAAGCAGACATGATGTTGAAAGAGTGAAGAGCGAGAGCTGTGACGAATATGGGGATTATGTGGTGTGTGGTACCTACGACGTCAGCTCATTGTTCCTTGACGAAATTTAGCGCTTGTTGCCTATCTCAAAATGGGCGATGATTCTGGGACGTCTGGGACAACGGAGGGCCGTTTCTCTACCGAAGCAGCAGTTGGCGGTCGCTGCATCGAGGTTGATCCGTTCCGCCCGTCTGAGATACGACTTCGTCTGATACTTCAGAGATCAAGCTCGACCGCCTCGACACTTCTACTCCAGTTCTTTCGCTCTTTGCAGACATTTCCCCCTGCACCGAGTCTACCATGATCTGGGTCGAGGTACTGACCGAGACACTAGTCGACGGCCAGGCCCTCTGAAGCCGACCGCAGCGGCCAACCCTAGTATTGCATAGTTGCCGATGAGAGCAAAGACAAGAAATGAGGCGAGTTCCTTCTTGGCCTCTTTGCGGCGAGCCTGTACCTCCGCGTCACTGGCATCAGCCACAGGGGTTACCACAGTGAGATCCGCTCTTATGTTTGCCTGCAGGAGCAGTGTGCTTGCGTTCTTGGTCGGCGGTGGAGACCGGAGTGCGGATGGAACCCCTCTCATGGTAACTAGAAGGTTGCTTATCTGATTGGGGTGGTGGTGTCTTGGTATAGAGCCTGCTCTATGTGACTGAGTTGCTGAAGGTCTTCCAGCTGCTGTGGTGATCGCACGTGCAGGTTTGCATGGAGATTGCTGATGCCTGGTCGTCTAATATGCTGATGATACTTACAAAGCCTTTGTTCGCTAAGAGATAGGTCACAGGTGGAGATGTATCGGCAATGCACTGCCGATACATCTCCCTGTAGCCTCTTTGTCCCGGAACAATGGCCTTATAAGTTTGAAGACTATATAAGACTGCCGGACATTAGCAACTGGCTGTCGTGCAATCTAGCACGTACGACCATTATCCAGTCACATAGAGCAGGCTCTACGAACGATATCGGACTTCCTGCACACTACGAATTCGAGCGCTACTGAACAACATGCGTGCCTCTGCAATCTTCGCAACGAGCACTCAGCTACATGCAGGCGATACAAACACTCGCCGCACTGATGTGAGCCTTCTAGCTACGGCTCGGAGCCTTCTAACTGGAGCTCGAAATCGTCGGGACGCTGCTCGGGCTTCTGCAACTACTCCTCAGGCTTCTGCATCCACTGCTCAGGCTTCTGCATCCACTGCTCAAGGCTCCCCAGTACCTGTGATCCGTGAGAAGCTTGCCATGATCCCTACCTGGGTAGTTGCTCTGTTCGTAATGAGCTATGTCAACTCCAGTTACTCCGCTGGCGACCTATATCGCCCGCGGCTACTACTGCGGCCTGCGCTCCCTATTGCAGTGGTAGGCCGGGCGTTCTATCTCCCTAGATATGCCCTTGCGGCATACCTTGTCATCGGACACTGGAGGCTCAGACGCCAACAAGTCTAGATGGCGCGGAGAGGACGGACTTGATGAAAGGGCGGATGGCGATGCGTCCGACTTTGACGTACGGAGGTGGCAGACGTTGAGGGAAGCAGGAAGATAGACAAGGATACAATTAGCTGACAATGTATGACTACACACCTCAAATCTGACAATTTCCAACTTACAAAACCTATGCTGCAGATGACCGCATCTTCGAGACACGGGAGCAGAGACCGCACTGTGTGGCTCTAAGCTTCATCTCGTTGTTCCACTGTTCGTCGTCGTTGATCCATCATAGTGGAGGAACGCAACGAGGTGATCTTCGAGCTTCGACCGGTTGCAGACGCCTTCCACGAGCAGCACTCGGGGGCCTGTAGGCTGTGAATGCATTGTGCTGCAGTCAATGAGCCAGAAAACAAAGCATCTCCTTGTGAACGATATTCGACACAATGCGATTGTGTGTGTTCATAACACCCCTCCCAACTGACTTCTGCCCTCTTAAGGCTTCTCGTCCGCTTCAGTACACTCAACCTACTCATCATTAACACTCCCTCTAATCAGCAGCCTGTTCGGGTAACAACTTGTTGACCAGACGGCAATCGCACCTTTCAACATCCGCAACATCCGTACAGCCTACACACAAACAAGACCAACCACCATGCCTTCAAGCATGACCACACACCACACTACCCCGGCAGTGACGCTGACGCTGAGCCTCCAGAAGCTCAAGCGAGCCCACACCAGGCTCTCCAAGAACCTCGCACATCACGAGGAGGTGTTTCGAAACCTCGCCTGTACGTTCCACTCACTCCCTCTCACCGTCCGCGAGCTCTTCGCCAACCACCCACAACAAGGCGTCTGCCATCGTGCCTTCGTCATGATCAATGGCGAGCAGCCGCAGATCGTCAGGGACTTCTCAGCCCTCCGCGGTCTTCGAGAGACAGCTCGAAAGTCCCTTGCCACTGCAGCTCACCGTTACCCATCAAGAGATGCCGAGCAGATGAAAGCTGATCTCGACGATGCAGACACTAGGCTGATAGTCGCCGACGATGTACTCGACGACGTCCGCGAGGAGATCCTCAATCTAGAGACGCAGCTGCAATTCTACGTCTGGATGAAGGAGAAGCTCGAGGAGGAGGACGGTCCGGCTCCGGACAACGGCTTTCCAGACGAGACAGTCACTCCAGGCAAGTACCAACTGTTCCGCTCGTTCATCCTTGGGTTGCCAGAGGCGAAAGACATGCAAGACCGTCTGGGTCTTTCCGACCTCTCCGTCTTCAGCCTATTGACTTCGCCAGCTCAAGATGGTCCAGTCTTCGAGAATGAGAGCGACGATATGGAGGATCTGATCGACGATGAGACGGCAGCCGCAGAGCCCACGGCCGAGAATGGGCTCGTGGGTGATATCGTGGTTGCAATCGGCAGTCCAAGAATCGTCCCGACAATCTTCTCCGCTGATGCCAACGAGGACGACGAGTTCCATGCTATAGCTAGCAGCTCCGTGCCATTCGGCGCAGCAAGGTTCCGCTAGGCGAGCTTAAGACGGGATTGCGGGAAGTGATGAGTGATATGTAGTATACTGGGAAGAACTCTGAAGAGCTTTAGATCGCTTAAGGGGTCGAAGAGGCGTTTCGAAGGCGTTAAGGAGTACTGCTTTAGTCGTTGATGGGTCGATAGAACCGATGGCGAAATGCCAAATACGCTCGTAATACAGTCGATTGCTTTGCCAGAACCCTGAGAATGTACTTCACCGATTCGTCAAGATGATTCATTCCGTCCCGTTGTTGTACCGTGAAGAGAGTGAAGAAGGGCAAGTGCAGCGTGCTAATCGAGAACCCAGCCACTGCTGGTTCGGGGATCGGGGCAGTGCAAATGTCGATAGTAGTAAGCGCTCAGCCTTTGCCGCCTTGTTGACGCTTGTATGCCACACGTAGCAGAGTACAGAGTTCTTCCGGGATGCTTGTGGACATCACGATGCAGCACAGCAGCGCACATACTGCATAATGGAGCTATCACAGTGCTAGGCAACAATGCCGTCGTCAAGATCGTTCGCGCCCATAGCAAAGAGGGGGTTTCCGTCCCGGTGTTCAGATATCCCACAAATTCGAGAACAATCTTCAATTTTCCTCATGCAGCTCCTGAAACCAGCGATCTGGGTTTTTACGACCATGAAGCCTTAAAGACTGATGCATCTGCTGCCAGTATTCTTCGGAGGGCGGAGACCTGCTTTTAGACATGCAGGACGAAAGGTCTGGACCCTCGGTATCGAAAGATGGGGGCCAATCCTCCGAGCATCTAAAGCCGTAGCGCCCATCCGTTGGACAAAGATGAAACGCTGGGAGCCATTCACTGTATCCCCGTAGAGAGTGTCGAAACCCACGAGACCCGTTCTCTCTAATTACACCCCAGTATTCTTTACGCCTCTGACTAGTACATGGCGGTTGGCTGGCCCGCCGGCGTCTGCGCACGGGATTAAAAGTGAGCCGTGATAGCATCAGAGCAACGGCTCCAGAATCGTCTTGGGTCATGGTAACCAGGCCTTTATACGGTGATGGCTCTTCGTCCAAGATCAGCATGTTAATGTCGAGTGTCTCACCAACGACCCTACGGCAGTCAATTTGAGCCCACTGATCCCATTCTGTGCATGACGGCTTCCAGCAGATCCGCTTCGGAATCAGTTCATTCGTCCATGCTCCTGGGATGACCTTTGATTGGTATAGCGGAACATGGCCGATGTATCGCGCGGCCACCGAGCACTCGCTATGCGTCGCTCCAAATCGCAGCCCAGCTAGCTCTGCCCGGCCATACCCTAGCCACGTCTGGAAGTTTTCTTCATAAGTGCCGGAGCACCGCCAAAGAGAATTCTCGGTTTGGGCGTACTTTACGAGATCGACGCCTGCTTCCGACAGCCATGAAGCCCACGTCTGAATAAGATGGAGCTCCTTCGAGGCTGTCGGGGCATCGGCGGTCCGATAGAGGGCGGCAAATACAGTCCCTTCGGCACGCTTGTAGTTGTGGACATCAGCACCCATGCGAATCAGCTGCTTCACAACACCAACCCAGTCGGCCATTTCCGTAGAACGATTATTGATCAGATTGTATGCAGCGGCGCTTGCAGCCAGTCGTAGAGCGGTGTTTCCATCGGACTCGGCATTCTGTCCAAATGCCGCTAGCTCCTGGGTCACCTCTTTGACGCCGCAGAGGCGCAGGAAGTCTTTCGCCACCGCAAGATCCGCGTTCATCTCCAATGCACGCTGGAAGCGGACTTTGGGAGATTCCAGATACAAATCGATCGACGGGCTCTGGAAGATAAGCTCCATGCACTTGGGAGAGGATGCGACCCTAAGCACTTGAGGGTCAGATAGATCAAGATCGTACTGGGTCTGCTCGTTGAGAATTTTCAGTAGACTGGCCTTCCCAGGTTGGTCCGAAGTCCAAGGACCGTCAAGCGCCTCATACGCATCGTCCTGGAGATCTGGGTACCAAGTCTGCTGGAGAAGATACCGCATCACCTTCTCGACCGGATGCTCGTCTGCTCCTTCGTAGTCATTGTGGTAACAAGAGTACCTCGCATGCTGCAATAATCAGCTGTTAACTCCTCACAGTGCGGAGCAGATCAAAGATTGTCGTCACCTACCTCGATCAATGACTGGCCGAACTCGTTTCGGTCAAGCGGCGATGCCTCACCATTGGTGATCATCTCCTGGATCCCACGAAGATCCCATTGCTTGCAAAGTTCGAAGATCCGTGAGTCATTGGGCCGTACACTGTATGAGCGGAGCTTGAAGTCCCAACCACTAGAAGCATGCGTACCAGCGATGTGCCACGCCCGTCTGGTTATCCAAGAAGGCAGCTGAATTCGATACTGAAATACGGAAGCAGCTTTCCCACGCCTTGCTTTCCCGACCTGCTTGCACTCATTCACTGTCTTTGTAGCGACACTCGTGGTATCTACAGCGATATTACCATCCTGGGAGCGGGCTGTGAGTGTAATAGAGCTGCGACGTGCGGGCGGTTGCGCTAGTTGTACGATAACTTGCGCTGGGATGGCGAGCACCTCGCTGCGTAGTCGTGCGAGGTCTTTCGAACGGCAAGACCTGTGATGTTGAGCTTCCCAATTCTGTTGCAAGGATGTACATATAGCTTACTCCATATACAGGATATGCGCCTGTAATAGTGAGCTCGTCGCGCGCTCAAGGTCCGCGCAGAGCGTCTCGATGGTGCGCTCCTGGAAGACATAGTAGACCTTTCCGGCTACCTTCGTCTTTTTCATCATCTGCTCCAGCTGCTCCGTTACCACTCCGATCTTGCTCGTGCTCTTACGGCATGCTTCCATACAGCGCAACAATAGCTGTGCATCGTGCCCGTCGTCGTGCTCGACTCGATCCCGTTCTATCTGCCGCAAGATCAGGGAAAACGTTTCGATGTAAGAAGCCGTATCCTTAAGAGACTCGGGAGCATTCTTCGCGGTCTGGTAGAAGGATCGCAGCTTGACTGCGCTCTCTGCGAGCTGAAGAGCAAGAGAGGCCAGGCCTACGCCACTGCCGACGACTCCCAGGACTTCTGCCATACTGTGCACTTTTCCAGTGGCGTCTTGTAAATTCTGCAAAGACAGGAAAGGAGAAGTTGAAATAGAAAAGTGGAGGCCAGACGGAAGCGAAGGTGAGGCTGAGCAGCGGTTAGGCCACTCGCGCGGCTAAGGCTGCATTTCGTGCATGCAGCTCAAGGTGCTCAGCCTCGTAGAGGTCGGCAAATGGGAGATACAGCTTTGGGTGACCACACAGAGACACCATCGGAAGGTCTTCCCTCCCGGAAAGGGCGTTTAGAATCTTCATAGCCCTGGCAGACCTGTGAGTCTTCATACAGCCCGTTCGTACGTGAGGGCGTGGTCGTCATGTCTGACCTCCTCGTGGATGGTTAAATGCGCGCTGTGTTTCGCATATTTTAGGTACACTGCTGCTCGAGTAGCTTGCCAGAGTCCGGAGCCCACAACATGAGTACAAGCAATAGCATTCTGCAACCTCCAAGGAGCGACGTCTAGGGTTTGATGGTGCCTTGGTGGTTTGTATGTTTTCAATAGTCTCGTGCCTTGCCTTGCTCCCCGCCCCCTGAAGGTTTCACATGCATGGTGACGTATTTGCATACCATTCCTTGGGTCGAGCTCGTCTCGTCTCTCTTCCGCAACTACAGCAGCACAAGCACAACCTTCCTTTGATTTCACAGTCCCTATGGCTCCCATGGCAGACCTCAACGTGTACATCACAACCTTCAACTGTGGCCGCAAACCCATCGACGTCGACTATTTCGCTGCCAACCTCTTCAACGGCCTCAAAAGCGATGGGCTCCCACCGGACTTCATTGTGCTCTGCCTGCAAGAGATAGCACCCATAGGATATAGCTTTCTCGGTGGATCATTACTAACACCCTACTTCACCCGCTTCGCAGCAGCTGTAGGCCAGGCCTCCGTGCAAAGGTTTGGCGGCAAGAATGTAGATTATGTCTCTGCGGTCACGAGGAACGTGGGTATGACGGGCATCATGGTATTTAGCAGGTGGGAGATCAATGAGAAGATACGGTGGATGGAGTTTGCTGGGATAGGTGTGGGTGCATGCGAGATGGGAAATAAGGGTGCTGTGGGGGTGCGATTAGGGTTGAACGCAGGCAGAGACGAGGAGACGATGTTGACATTTGTGGCGGCACATCTGGCGCCTATGGAAGGCAAGTGGATGCGGAGAAACGGGGATTGGAGGAGTATATGTGAGAATCTGGTATTTGAGCGCATCTCAAAGCCCGGGAAACAGAAGGGCTTGCTCAATGGAGGGCAAGCAGCGGAGAGCGAGCCATTGCTTTCATCCGACCATGATACGGCAGGAAATGCAGACGGATTGAGCACGCTCTTCGACCCACCATCCCACATCTTCTTCGCCGGCGACCTGAACTACCGCACCTCAGACGCAAAGCCATCTCCAGAGGCCCACAAGAACTGGCCGCAGCCCGTAGGAACCACCGATGATGCGAAGCACTTCCAGAATTTCCTCCCACAGGACCAGTTGAGCCGCGAACGCAAAGGAGGCAAGACACTCCACCTCTTGAGCGAAGCACCCATAGACTTCCCGCCGACCTACAAGTACTCCTCTGCAGCACAGAAGGATGTTGCTCACTCCGTCGGCTCAGCTCAGCATACCTTGGCAGACGGCCGCGTAACGAACACCACTTTCGTTAAGCCCGCGAAGGAAGCCGAAGTCTGGCTTTGGGCTGAGCATCGCGTACCGTCTTGGTGCGATCGTATCCTGTTCCTAGAATCAGCGTCACCAAAAGTAGAGAACTACACTGCCTTGCCGGTGCAACCTACCAGTGATCACAGGCCTGTGGTCCTATCTTGCTCTGTCCCCACGAAGGCGATAGATGCGAGTTTGAAGTCGCCTTTTGAGATCAAACAGGATTGGAGAGAGCGAAGGGCAGCTGCGAGGAGATACGAGATCATTGTGGGCCTGGCGGCTTACCTGGGCTTGACATGGGAGGGCGAGGCGTTGCTTGCTGGGACGATTGTGGGTGTGATTGGTGGGTACTTGGTGCTGAGGGCTTTGCTTGCGACATAGCACGCAAGCATGTGCAGCCTCCACCTTGATTTCTAAGATTCGGTCCAGGCGAAAGGCTATCGGGGGCATAGCTCAAGACGCAGTAACGATGTAGAAGCTTTGGCTGTCTATCAAATGTCTGGGACGTGCAGCAGTACTAAACGAACCGCATCCCAATCACTCACTGCTTTCTCAAGCATCCGGCTGCCGCAGCATTACCAATGCACTGAGTAGGCCATCAAACGTCTGCCTCGACGCCATTCGCGTACTTGGTGGACTCCGCGCCTCGACATGATTCAAATGCTTGTGCACGCATATCCTGCGCGATTCGCTTGCCCAAGCGCATCTCACTCCTCCCTGTAGCAGTCACCATTGGAACATCTCCCCTCAATCGTCGTCATAGTAGTCGCCGCCGTCATCCTCAACCGCACCGCCATGGGCGTCAATCTCAATCTCGTCATGGTACGGATCATAGATGTCGCTATCGTGGGCGTACAACTCCTCGATCTGACGTCGCGCAGCTTCTTCTCTGATCTCGTCGAACCGCAAGCCGCCAGACCGGTGGGTCTGAAGGTTGAGGCCGTACCACGAGTCTGCAGCAGCTGATTTCGTGGCGCGGTAGATGATGAAATTGTTTGAATCGCGCTCGACCTCATCGAGAAGCTCCTCTGGCTCGTCATCTTCCTCGTCCACAAGCTCGCTGTCTCCACCCGGCTCCCTCCAGACACAGTACAGCTTATTCTTAAGCCAGAGGATAGGTTGCACGCTGAGGTCGGGGCTATCGATTTTGTTTGGATATCCGCAGGCCCGACCGAGTCCGTTTGGATATCCGAAGATCGGATCGGCGTGCCCCTCGAAGAAGCTCATGTATTCGAAGGGATAAGAAGGGCCTCCGTCGGAGGGGGGAAGGCAGTCGACCAAAGGAACCAAAAGCTCGACCCTGAGGCGCTTGAGGGACGGTAGCAGGTGTCGGATCTCCATACAAACTGATTTCGCAGTGCTGAAGGTATCTATGTGCAGAGTCAGAAAGTCATCATGAAAGACAGTGGGACCAGGAACTGACACTCAGCACTGCTGTGTGCAGAGTCCACGTGCAGTGTGGCCAGCTTGACACGGAACGTCAGGCCCATTTTGCCCAGCAAGCAGCAATTCTCGATCCCTCCCACCCGCCAGAATTCGAATTCGCAGCTACCGGAGGGAAGCGTGAAGTAGATCTCGGTCAGATTCAGCACCTCTTCCTCGTACTCGCTTTTGAATTGTTGGCTCAGAAGGCGAAGTCTAGGGTCGACTGAAGCTGTGACCTTCACACTGCCGCCGTAGGGACATGGCTTGGTGCATGGACGGTGATCAACGGCCATCTCACGGTAGATCTGGTTGCGCAGCTCTCGCGCGAGCTTGAAGAATGGGAATGGCTTTTCTTCCTTCTCCGCCATGGCTGAGGATGTCGTGGTGGCCATGTTGCCGTGATGGATGTGAACGAGGAGAAAGTAAGGTGGAGGGCGTCAGTATGAAACTGCTAGATGTGAGCCATTCGCCACACAGACCAAAAGGGGAAGCTGCCGCGTTTCGTTGTCATGCAAACGGAGATTCAAACGGAAATGGTGCGGAACTTGCATGTGAAAGTGGATGCGGCGGAACTGCGCACTTTAAGAAACTTCTGACAAAGCTCCTTCCCATCGTCACCTCACTTCTGTTCCTGCACACTAGAGCTACCGGAGCCGACACTTCGACATCTTACGCCCAAAACTCAAGCGCACTTCTAGAAACTACCACCGACCATGGCGAGCCGCGCCGACGCTCTCAACTCCGAAGACGAAGGCGGAAGTGCGTTCCCTTTCTTCCGTCTTCCTCGCGAGCTTCGCAATGCCGTTTACGGCAACCTGTCAATCCCAATTTAAACACACCTACCGCACAGCGACCGAGATCCCGAGGTCATCGCGCAAACCTTTTGTGTCCCCGCTCTCCGCGAAGTGAGTCGCCAGTTCAAGGACGAATACGAGCAGGAGGTATTCAACGTTGCAGAGATTAGCGTGGCGAGTGAACGTGTGGACGAGATCCTGTCAGAGCGGCTTCGGGGCTTTTTGCACAGGATCCGACACGTCACGGTAGGGTGTAACTTCCAGATGGACAGCATCTATGCCCTGGAAGGTCAGAGCATCGTCGCACAGTCATACCGAAGGACCTGAATGCTAACGGCATGTTTAGAACTCGAATTCCAGCTCGATAGGCTACTCTCCGCCGTCGGAAGACTCCTCCCAGCTCTCAAGACGCTGAATGTCCGTTTTGAGAGTACCACCCGCGTATTCCAGGACTTCATGAGATATGACGACATATCAGCGGCTTTCCATCTCTTCTTCGAACATGTCAAGGTTCCAGTGGAGCGCAAGGGAGGCCGGACAGAATCCATCTCAGCGGAGAAGATGCTCTATCTGCAGAGTGACCTTTACTCTGTGAATCAGAGCTTTGCAGTGGATGAGAACCTTACTGCAGATGTGGTCCGTCAGAACCTCTACGTATGGGAGGCGGCGGGAAATCCGAAGTGGAACTACATCAAATACCGTGCGCTTCCATCGCGGGATGACGACAATCGGTACGGACTGGAGCTCCAGACGGTGGACGCCAAAGGTCTACATTGGGAGGCTATAGTGGCTGAAGGGAATCATTTGCGGGAGGAGGACGAGCGACATAATGCCGGAGTTGGCGGGTCCTATGAAAATTGGGGAGACATCACGGATTAGCTTGAGAGTGTTGATGGCGAGGACGTCGAGGAGGAGAGCGGGGACGACCTTCTATCCTCGCTTGAGGCTGCCATGAGCGGCTCGCAAGCAGAGGCTGAAACGGACGAGATGTCTCGGGCTTAGTGCTTAGTGTTGGAGCTATTTGGTTCTGAACAGGCACCTGGGAGCATTGAGCAGGGCCATGGATAGCATGCCGCTTGAAATGAGTCCGTCATATTGTCACATAGCGTTCAAACACATGTAATCGTTCATACTCGTGCGCCCTGATCGTTGGCAGCTTGTCAGTGCTACGCAGAGTGGGACCCGGACGTAGTTGTGAGCCTGAGGCACGGAGGAAACTCTTTTGCATGTGACAGTGGTTGATTGCCCGCACAGCTTTGACCACGCGTTCTCCTCGATCACAACAAAGCACCTTTCGAACAATTCGGTGTACAATCCGCGTCAACCACCATACAAAGACACTCCAGAGGCCGGCGCTCGTCTACATGATGGCGACCAGCACACTCGTTGGCCTTGCCGGCCACGAGTCTCCCTTCTTCCGCCTACCGCGCGAAATGAGGAACGCAATCTAACGCAATCTATCGCAACCGTTGACAGCGGCTGGTGGTTCCCGCAACCTGAACACCATCACCATCGCCCCAGAATTCTGCCGTCTCGACTTGCGTACTGTCAGCCGCCAGTTCAAGGAGGAGTACGAGGAGGAGATCTTCCGGACGGTGGTTCTCTCTGTCCCGAGCGGTCGCAGCGAGGACATCTTGGAAGGAAAGCTAGTTGCTTTCCTCCCGATGATTCAACATGTCATACGCACAAGCGATGCCGGCTACACCTCCTTGGCTGGGATGACGCTCTTTCAAGGCAAGAACTCCTTCCTGTCTGGCGGTCACTAGTAACTAATGCACAGACAGATCTCAACCCTACTCTTGAGCACGATGTTGCGGAGATCGCCAAGTTGCTGCCTGCTCCGAAGACCATGAAGGTGCACCTGACAGTAAACATCAACAGGTTTACCGGGATAGCCCAGGGCCAATTGGACGAGGTGTCGGAGTTCTTTGCAGATTGCGACCTATCGCGAAAGCGTACAGGTCACGAACAGGAAGCCATCAAGGTGCAGAAGGCTCTCCATCTCTGGGGCGAGCAGTTTGAGTGGAACGAGGGTGTTGTCGAAGAGGGGCTCTTCTAAACAGTCAAGAATACGCCAAGAAACCACATCATGTATCGCGCTGTCTCTTCCGCAGAGCCATACAGCTGGTACGGATAAGAGCTTCAGACTGTGAAAGCCAGGGACTTCGACTGGGATGAGATCGTGGCTAAATCGGCCAGCCCGGTAGGAAGGAGCAGGAGAAGCAGGCCTGGAGGACGCTGCATATGAGGTAGGAGAGGATATCGGTGTGGACGAGGGTTGAAGAGGTCAACGGCGAATCTCCTCTGGTGTTGGTGTTGGTGTGCGTCGCGGCGGAAATCCGACCCCATGAACAATGCACAGCACCAGAAGGGTATCAAGGTGCAGAGACTTCTGGAGGCATTTGTATGGCACCCGCGCATGGCGGAACCTTCGATGCACAAGATAGGCGTCCAAGTGTGCGTGACGACTGAGATGAAGCATGCAAGAGAGCTCGTGGCACTCCCGCAGCCGATGGCCTGAGCACGGGGCAAACGCCTGTGCAAGTGGCTGTACTGTTCCATAGCATACTAGATCCAAAGTAAAGGACAGACTCACCCACTTATCCACGCCGCTCTCAGGAGGACGGTGCGGCATTCACGGAGAGTACGGAGAGTTGTTGACTCTATGCATGGATGTAACTTTTATGTGTCAAGCTGCTAAAGCTTTTGTGCTCGTAACTGTGTGGCTGGTGCGATTCTTCCATTGCGAGTACATACTGCATTCATACTTTCAGCAACTAAACAAAAAGACGCCTGTTGGCCAAGGACCGGTAAAGATGCAAGCAAGTACAACCAAGCAGCATATCATCAGACCTAATGAGTGTGGAATCCACCAGTATAACCGCCCAAATGCTGACCCACAATAACCTTCTCAGTTTCCCCCGAGGAGGAACGTCGCAGCAGTAGGCAGAATGGTGTTGATCAAATTGGCGAGGATTGCTGTGGTACTGGTCGCCTTGGTGACGGTAGTACTGGATGGCGTGCAGCTCGCCGTCGAATCACTGGTCCGGTTGAAGTACATCTGGATAGACTGGATGCTCAAGATGTTGTCCACAACTGGCGGACCGTGGGTGAAAGTGTCGCCGTTGCTCCAGTTGTTCCAGAGCCAGAGGCCGGGTTCGGACGGAACATTACCCGTGATCATGCGCTGCATAACCCCATCGGTGTAGAAGATAGTGCCAGCCGCGGTCCAGTCGAGCCTGTATTCGTGGTAAGAGACAATACCATCTGCCGGGCTGATCCCGGGATAGGTAGTCCACGAGTTCAGATAAGAGGTCTGTTGGTTGGTGTAGACAATGGTGCCGGGGAGATAGGAGACATAGTTGATGTCCGTCTCCTGGGTATCGTTCGAGTAGAAGGAGAAGCCGTGGGTGGTACCGGGGACCCCGCTGAAGCGAGCGACGGTCCTGACACTACCGTAAACGATGTCGCTGAAGGCTGTGGTGACCTGGGCGGAAGAGATTGGGCTGGTGATTTGAGCACCACGAGTGATCAAGTTCATAGCACCACCGGCGAAATTGACGTTCGAGGGGTCAAATCGGCGCGCAAAGGGTGCCGTGCCGGCGGCGACAGTGTAGGTGCTGACCTGGAGCTGAGGCGGAAGGGCGGTTGTCGAGGCAAAGCTCACGTTGAAGCTGGAATAATCAGTGTCAGTAAGCCGGTCGACACTTCGCATTTGCAATACATACAAGTCTTTGAACGTTCCAACGCCCGGGACATTATACTGACAGCCGTTGTAGGTCGCTGCGGGAGATTGAACAAGGGCAGAGGCCGCTGCGGCCATCAGCAGCAGAGCCTTCGGCTGCAGAGTCGAGAACAGAGGCATGTTTCGATGACAATGTGGGTTGAAGAGCAGTCCTGTGTGCCGTTTTTGTTGGAGTGTGTGAGGAAGGCTTTGCGCTGGATTTGTTGGAGATGGAAAGTAATTTGCAGGCGACAGATGCTCTACTTTATACGAAGCCGCTGCGTGTAGTCTGTGACGTTCATGAGGCCTAGATTGATATTCCCAAACACGGAATCAGTGTTTGTAGGCTATCCCTGCTCGGCGGAAGCGAGCAAGATCGGTTCGATCACGCTCTGGAGCATTGATATCGATCGGTACCACCCTTGGCAGTCGACAAACATTTGGAAGCTGTCGATAGTACGGAACCGGTTCGCTTTACTGGATGTGGTCAGCGTAACGA
>JAKLLW010000485.1:0-32088 GCA_022814695.1 Neocatenulostroma microsporum
ATCTAGTGTAGCTATAGGAGCTGGGAACGGCTAAAAGTGTCAATCGTTCACACATACCGTCAAATTCCTCTCAGTGGTCAGTGGTCACTTCGGTCCGGTCTGACTCAGTAGTCAGGCGGTATACCATGGTCGCGTTTCGGATTCGCCGGGTCTTGCCTGGAACCGTGTCCAGTATGGTGTGAGGTTGCTCCATCTCGCCATTGCCACCACATAGACCGCTCGCGACGACTGCCGATACGTGACCGCTCCGTCGAGGTCAACAACTACCGTAGGGACATGCTAGTCGATGCGTTACTATGGGGCAAGCATAGCAGGCTGGCATCGTCGGGTTTGCCTCTCTTGGAATTGGATATACCGGTGGTCCACTGGGTCCAGCTCTGTCAAAAAGTCGCTCTGGTCGCTCAATGACCCCCGATCAAGTCAGACCGGATCAACAGGATCACTGCCGACCGTGGTCAACCACGAAGCAAGCACACAGTCCGATAGCAGTGTGCTTCTTTGGGCTATGTACCTATATACGGTGACTCATACGATCTTCGAGATGCCAGCAAAGTCTGCTCACTCTCAGTCGTATAGCTCGGAGCGACTGAGTGCGCATCTGCTGCGCTTGCACCAGAGTCTTTGCGATTGTTGCCAGCGCGGGTAGTATGGCCATCAGCCATCGAGCCCATCTCCAAAGAATCAGAGCTCTTACGCCCCCCGTCCGACTCCGTATCAGACAGCGCAGCCTCCGACCCTTCGTCACTCCGTCTTGTGACATGATAGGGCTTCGACAGACGGTACTCAGAGCCTTCTTCGACGCCGCAGAGCAGGAGGTAGATGTACTCGACCAGGACAGGTACGAAGATGGTGACGGAAATGATCCTACCCATTAGGTCTACGAGTCAGCAAATGTTGCAGACAGCCCTCCAGCGTTCCATCATAGAAGTACTTACTGTCCCAAAGACCAGGTGTTGTTTACTCGGATGCCAAGATACCCTGTGTAAGCTGCCAAAAGCATGGCATTGAAAGCTACCAGTCCCGGCTCGACGGAGAGAATTAAGATTCGAAGGGGAACACCGAACGACACCCAGAGTGCTCTCTTCCAGAAGTTGACCTCCTGCACAAGTTCCCAGGCAGGATAAAGTGCTTTCTCTTCGATAGTTGCCCACACAGCAGCCGCCCACGGAAAGCGCCTAGAGAACCAGGTGAGCCCGTCTTGGGCCCCCCATTCAAGCCTACGGTACCATGATCTGACGACCATGACTGAGTACTGAAGTTGGGCCCTAGTCCTTGGCGCAGTCTTTGAACGCAACCAGGACCACCCGGCTTTGCTGGCTTTCCATAGGCGATGCAGCGCTGGCCTCGCATCCGCCGCCAACACTCTCTTCCGAACGTAAACAAAGCAATTCACACGCCGTTTCTTGCCATCAGTACCGATGCCATTGAATACTTTGACCTCTTCTGCCAACAGAAATGTCAAGACGATCAGAGGGAACAGTAGGACTTCCACACTGAACTTCAGTAGCTCGATGCCAGTGCCGTATCCCAGCGTATAACACGAGTGTATCGGGCTAGTGTTCGCACACTCTGGAAACGTGGTCTCGCTTGACGTCTTGATCCGTCCTTGCTCAGGGTGAAATGCAACGGCGCTTATCCAGAGGGCCATCGACACCACGGCGCAGCTGGCTGAGATGCCAATGAGGTAAAGCGATAGCTTGTCCGTCTGCCGTAGGACAAGAAGGTTTAGTACAATCGGATAGCAGCCGCTGAGTGCCACGGTGGCAATGAAGTCGACATTGTTCCACAACTGCTGCCAGGTCGACACTTGAAGGTATGTAGCGTCCTTGACGGCCAACATCGCAGCCACCGCAACTGCCAGAACGAAGAAGACCTGCGTCTTCTGGAACTCTACGAGAGCGACCTTAAGTGCAACTGCTTGAGAGGATTTTTTCGCTCTGGTCTGCAGCTTCTTTGCCCTCTTCCAATGCTTGCGAGCTTGTCCCCGGGGCTCGCTGAGAGTGAATGCTATCCAGGAAACGACCGCAATGGCTCTGCTATTGATCGTCACAAGCGTCCATCCGAGGAGTAGGATAGACAGTTGAAGCACATAGGCTGTGACCATGCCCACGCCGCCCAGATCTGGGTTAAATGGTGCACTGAGGTCGTAGCACAAGCTTGTATTGAACCGTAGTGCAGGACGCCAGCCGTTAACACTCCAGTCTGCCTTGTAACCGAACTGTTCTGTCAATGTACAGTTCGTCCCATCAGAAACACCAGATCTACAGTACGCCTCCGTACACTTATTAATGGTGTCCCACCCGGACGTGACATCAAGATTTCGGTCGCTCCTGATTCCAAATCTTTTGAGGTCCGCAAGTGTTCGGTTGGCATTGCTTGCATACTCGGTAGTAAAGTTCGAGTCCCAGACACCCAAATTCAATGCTACGGCGATGATAGGGTACACCATGCAATTCACCAAAGTGGCGCTGTCATTCGCTCCACCCCATACCGACGACGAGTCCCCGCAAGCTGTGGAGCAATCTTGGACGCCATTTATCCAGCATCCTGGATCGTAAAGCGTAAGTTGAAAGTAGTCGTGCAATTCATCATTCCGCAAGCTTGATGAGCGGTTGAAGTCGTGCGGAATGGAGGAGAGTTGGTCTACGTAGGATAGTGTGTACTGTATGTCGGAGGCTGCTTGGGCGAAGCCATACCAGCTGGGCCCGTATCCCAGTCCGTACGCCCCATACGTATGCGGTGTCGAATCTTCAATGTAGAGAGACATCTTCAGCGAAAGCTGTGCAATCAACCGAACGCAGACAGCCTTTCACCATCCTATCGAGAGAAGCACCGAATGTATATTAAGGCCGTATCTTGGCAGTGCTCGAAGCGGTAGCGAACAGGGCTCCGCGTGGCGCGAGCTATCTCCAGCTTCTTCGTCTCGCAACCAATGAACGAGCGGCAGTATATCGATGCAAGTAGCCGCCGCCAGCGACGCTTTCTAGCATTTGAAAGTCATCTGCAGCGCAGAGTCGCGAGAAGCTGGAGATGGAAATGGCTGGTGGTGTGAGCCGTTTGCCGTGGTCCCGTCCGGTGTGCCACGTGCTCCAATGGGATGCCGAAGATTGCTCCAGGATACGTCCAATCTTGGACCCCATCGCAGCAGTAGACTTAGGGCTGGTTCTCGGCACAGCCTTGCATGCACCGATATTTGCTGTAAGCACGATCGAGATAAGGACATTAGCATGTTGTATATGTACCGGACCGATGGTGTACTAGCAGCAAGCCTGCAGCGCTTGCCCACTACACGGCGTGGAGCCTGACATAATCCTCACAGTAGGCCCGTCTCTGCAACCGGCTCTGCGTCGACCAAGCTGCGTCGACCAAGCTGCGTCGATCAAGCTGCCTGTTGCCTCGAGCCAAGGGGTATACGTACAGTATAGTCGTGAAGGTCCATAGAGTGATGGCGTCGGTCGCCCTATCGGCGACAGGCGCGCGTCTGCACAGCCTTACTAGGTACTCAACTGTCACTGTTCGCACGTCAACAAGGAAGGCACGACCAGACCGAACCGTCAGCAAAACCGACTGGGAAGGGAGGAAGAGAGAAAATGTCTTGCGTCCGGAGGTGGCAGAGCAAGAAAAAGGGCGTAAATTTGATGCAGAGGTGGCGGAAGGTTGAATAGTCGGACTGCAGCGTTAAAGCACGCATCTTTTCAGCCTCTCGACTCCTATGGTCCCACCTATACAAACCCTAGCGCCGTACCGAAGAGCTGTAAACACGCATCTTACGACGCGTGGCTCTTACGTCAGCGCTCTTTGCGACTTGCAAGTAGAAGCTCTCGCCGTCTTCCCAGCCTTCGGTCATTATTGCAGAGCATACCTACTCCCCCTGCTCCTCCCCAAACTTCTCAAGCTTCCCCATAGCCCTCTTCTCACCCGTCTCACCGAACAGCCGTAACCGGTCTATCCTTGTCTTCTCGCCATCACCGTTGCCATCCACCACAAACACGACCAGCGAGCTGACATTCTGGAACTTCACAAACCTCAACTCCACCTTCGCCGTGCTGGTCTTGCTATCCCAGTCGCTGTCTTTGATCTCGACTTCTTGCGTGCAAGGCACATCGTCGGCTTCGTCGAAACCCACAACTGTGCTGCGATTCGTGTAGAGCTTGAGCGTCTTCGGCCGCATGGGCACTTCGTCGTCTTCCGAGTCTGCCGGTGGGAGAGATGTGATGTGGAGTGAGTGCAGCTTGAGCGTCGATTGCATAGGTATAAACAACATCAGCTGCTCGTCGGTGTCGCTTTCTATCCAGTCTTTCTTCCCTCCTTCTTTTTGCTTTCCTGCGCCTAGACTGGAAGGTTTGCTGCTGTCGAAAATCGTCCTCTTGCCGCCTTTCTCGCCGTCCATGTTCAGGAAATCCAGTCCGAGAAAGTCGACAGAGTCCGTAATGTCTGAGTAGCCTCGAGGTGTCGCTGCTCCAAGCCACATCGCTCCTCCACTTGAACTCCCTTCCCCAGGACCGCTTTCATCTGCCTTCCCTGCTTCTTGAGCAAGTTGCTTGACCGCCGCATCTAGTTCCTTAGCATTCGCACCCTTTATCCGCTTCGTCTCCCTGCCGGATTTGAAGATCATGAACGTAGGCAGAGAGCTGATGTCGTACGTCCGTGCAATATCTTTTTGGCTCTCCGTGTCGACTTTCACAAACGTGATCGTGCCAGGCCGGGAGAGCTGCTGGGAGAGCTGCTCATACACCGGGGCGATGGCTTTGCATGGACCGCACCATTCTGCCCAGAAGTCTGCGACGACGATGCGGGAGGAGGAGAGGACATTGGAGAAGTGCTGGGCGGAGGTGATGTTGACGGTTTTGGACATGTTGTCAAGGTCGGAGATGAGGCGAGAGTAGAGCGTGTTGGGTTGTCGTTCGGCCAGTTTGGTGATCGAGTTGATCGAGTCTCGAGTGAAGATGTGTCTGTGAAGGCGAACAATTGTGAGTTCGAGTTCTGTTTGGTGGGGCGCGTTTCACAATACCAATTGACAAGGGTAATGTCATGCAGGCACGCAAAGGCAAGCGCGGGGCGACTGAGGAAGCAGCTGCAGCCTTGCCATCACCTTAACCTTGACACTTTGAGTAGAACACCATCGAACTCAACAGTCACATACACACAATTCCATCATATGACACATCACTTGTCATGATACTGTAGCAACACATACTACACAGCAGTTGCCTCACTGAGATTGGGAAATCCATGTCCGACCTCACTGGCCTCAAACTGACCAAGAGCGAGCGCATCATCGTAATTGCTTTGAGCTACATCTTCTGCGCGCCCCTCTTCTACGCCCACGGCAAGAAGCTCTACTCATACCTCACTGGTCTCTCCGCCGAAGCTAGAAGACAACTACAAGAAGAAGACCAGGCAGCAGAGCGCAGAGAGCGGATACTCCGGGCAGAGCGAATCCTGAGGGAGCAGGAGCAGAGACGACAGACTTTCCAGGCCGCTGGGCTATAGAATATTCCTGCAGTGAGGGAGAAAGATGGCGTCGAACGTGTTCGTAGTGGACTCGAGCTTCAAGAGGACGAATATCAAAGTGACGCCTGGGAAGTGCTTGAGAGAGATACTGGAGGAGGCATGCAAGAGTCGGAAGCTTAATGTGGAGGAGTACACGCTTAAGACGCAGACCAACAAGGCACTCGATCTCTCGCAGCCGTTCAGATTATCGGGATTGACGGCAGGAGCGAAGCTGCAGCTTGTGCAGGCGAGTCGGAGTCCGGGTGTGGTCACTGTTGCTTTACAGCTACCAGAGAGTGAAGGTGGAGGTGCGAGACTACAAGACAAGTTCCCGAGCTCGACACCACTCTGGCAGATCTTGCGACGATTTGAGGAGGGTGTGGCGGGCCCATCACAGAAGTACAACCTTACACAACGAGGCGTGCCCTCAAGCGAGAGCGGAGCAGGGCGGTTACTGTACGAGCAGCCATGCATCAACATGTAGGGACGAAGCCTGGAGAGCTTCACAGACTTGCAGAAAACTCTTGGACAGCTGGGCCTGAGAGATGGTACTATAGCCCTCAAGCTGAGCTACAAGAACAGTAGGCAGCCACTCGAGGAGGCCATGCAGGAGATCAGCAGGTACTTTGCTAGTGTGGACACCGTGCCGGCAGGAATTGGAAGTAGTGCTAGCCAAGGTCCTGATGGGGCACGCGATGAGGTAGTCAATGGCAGCGTACCTAACGCAGACGCGGACAATGCTGCCATGCCGCGAGAGGGTGAGGCAGGGGCAGAGCCGAATGAGGACGAGCCACCAGCTCCTGGACCTACAGCGCCAATCGTAGAAGACGATGTGATCGCTTCTTCCTCAATGACGGAACCACAACCAGAGCCCTCAGAGCCAGCACCAGCTCCCTCATCGAAGACAAACGGCTTCTCCGTGTACCGACCTCCGTCCAGTAGCACACCTGCTGCCGCCCTCGCGCCGGACGACCCATCAGCCTTCGAGCCAAATATAGCACAGGCAAAGGCTCTCCAAGCTTCCCTCGAGCGCTCAGGCAAGAACAAGCGTCTCCTCTCCGACAAAGAAATCGCAGAGCAAGACGCAGCTCGCCAGCAGCAGCTGGCTACTGTGCAAAGCGTGCAAGTCCGCGTACGGTACCCAGACCAATACCAGCTGGACATAACAGTCACTGCCTCGGACTCTGCAGCCGACCTGTACAGCAAGGTCATGGACACTCTGGCTGCAGCGCCCGAGCCCTTTGAGCTGAGGTATGCTGGTAACAAGGGCCAGACTCTGCTTCCGAATACGCAGTCCCAAAAGCTGGTACGGGATTTTGGTTGGCGGTACAGGATGCTTGTTAACTTCTCCTGGTCGCCCGAGGCGAGCATGAAAGCGCGCTCGGAGCCAAGCCTGAAAGCTGAGCTACGCTCGCAGGCCGCGGAGCTCAAAGTGGATTTGGCGAGCCAGCAGTCAGCGGGAGAGGCTGCGCACAAGGAGGCCATGGCTAAGCCCGAGAAGAAGGATGAGGGTGGGAAGAAGGGAGGTGGGAGGGAGGGTCTGGAGGCGAAGCTCATGAAACGTATGGGTTTTGGGGGGAAGAAGTGAGCCTCCAGCCACGCTGTTGTTGTTAGGGAATGCGGTGGGTGGGAAAATGTGTGGAGGGAGAAGAGTCTTATTAGCGGGCATTCGTTTGGCGTCCGGCGAGATGCAAGGTAGCCCTTTGGGACGGCCAGTCTCATTCAAGAGAGCTATAGCGTTATGAGCGTAGCATGCAAGTAGAGCAGTGTACCAGACAGTTGACGAGCTCAATGCAAACGTGTGATAGCCTTTGTCAGATGCCAGAAGCGAGTACGTGCCCATGACCTAGCATTTTGATTCAGAGAAAGGACTACGCGGCAAGGACCACGCTACGCAAGTTCGCTTCTTGTCCGCCATAGCATCTCAGTGAGTATCGTACTGTAGCGGCCAGGATAGTCGCTTATGGATGGCGGTGCACTGCCAGTGACTTTCATAACACATTGATCAACGAGTGTGATGGGGGCCTCTCTGGTTGTTGTGCAAATGTAACCCAGCAGATTGGGCAGGTGATGGCCTGGATGGATCGCACATCTTGAGGTGGCTGTGGAGACAGAAAGACAAGATCCTGGGACTGTGGTGCACAGTGATGCTTTCGAAGTACTTGTCATTCATTTAGCAAGTAGCGGTATGAAGTGCCGACGCAGACCAGCTTTCTGCCAGCCGTAGCATCTTATTGAGTATCATGCCGTATGCGCCATTGCATGCCTCTTCCACCGAGGCCACCTCGCGCTCTCCATCAACACTTCGCTCCCTTAGTGACCAGCCCTCCTGCTCTCGGCAATCACCTTGGTCATCTCGTCCACCTTTCTCTTCGCACGCCCGAATGTGCCGAGCCTCTTCTTCGCGAGCTTACGTGCGCGCTTGTCCTTGCTGTTGCGGAGGAGTTCGATGACGCGGCGCTCGTATGGTGCGAGGCTGTACATCGTATGTTAGTATTGACTGTCCAAGGCTGGGATATCGGAATTGGTGATGGAAGGGTGGGGTGTAAGCGTACCCAGAAACCTCCTTGACGATATCCCTAACGAATGCGGTCCTCTTGCTGAGGTGACCCTTCATGCGCGAGACACGCGGCTTGGGTTGACGAGGGGTGACTTTCTATACCATCCATGACCGTTAGTATATGCTTCATGACCCCATTGGTGATTTCCTCGCTCTTGCTTTGCTTCCGGGGAGGGTGATGAGACGTACGTGGCCAGCATTGAGCCCGGTGGCGATGCCGGACTTCTGCTTGACTTCCTGCGGCATGTTGGCGGTGGTCGTTGTCGATGTCGTCGTCTCTGCGACTTGGATGTTCTCAAGCTCGAGACTTTGAAGTTCACGGCTTGGCAAGAGATTTCGGCGTGCGGGGCTTGGCGAAAAGCGGGAAATGTCCGCTCAAGACACTGTCACGTGAGAAACGGCAATCTGTGGCAGATAATAATGATCATCTACGCTCGACTTCGCTCTCATCGAGCTTGCAAACTCCTGACCATGGCAATCAGGAAATGCTTTGTCGCTGAATTGTGTTTTGCATGTCCGCGTGGGAGTCGTCGATCAGGATGACCTCCGCGCCGACTCGCACGCCACCCGCTGAGCCTCACACGACAAGGTTCCTTCCTCACACAGCAAATCTGAACCCGGAAACCCGGACACCGCACTCTTCTCACGCCCGGTCGTAGTCGTTATGCAAGCACACCAAAGGCCGCCAGTCACCACAGCATATTCCCATCAAACCACCTGCAGGCGCCGGGCGCGATGTCGCTGAGATTGCAGACTGCACAGCAAATTACTGGTCGTTGAGAGGCAGGCATCCGGAGCATCCGGCAAAGTCTAAATTGTGCGAAGGCCATCTGCTATGACGTTGGACGACCTGACGACAGCACCGATTTCGCGTCAGTTTCATGAGTGGGTTTAATCACACTCCACTTCCTGGTTGCCAACCTCCATCGCCACTTATCTCAGCATTCGATCGAGGGTCTTTGGCTCTCTGCGCGCGGTCAGCGGCTGCATACTCGACTGCGCTTCATCGTGACCACACAGCAAACGTCAATACCATAACACCGCGCGAGGGAAAAAGGAGGCGTCGCAACACCTACAGCAACATTGGACAACCGCAACGATGTTCGGGTTATCATATTGGTTCCTGCCGCTATTCGCAGGATGCGTATGGGCTGGTAAACACCACACAGCTACTCACCAAACACCGCCAAACACGCGCCGCTAACACCACTTCCCAGGAACACTCATGGCTATGCTCATCCGGTGGGCAGTAATCGGCGAACCTATCTACCCTGAGGAAGGCGCAAACCAACACATCGCCTACATCTCTGACATTGGCGCAACATCCTGGGGATATCCTCTCTTCATCGCCGGAAGCGCAGTCGCGATGGTCACCTTTGTCTACGCATTCATCTCCGAACGCTGGCTGCGGCATAAGGGCCGGTTGGCGCACAACTACAAGACGTCGGAGAAGATCCTGAGTGGCTTCGCTATCGCATTTGCGATCATTGGCGCGCTGGGATTGATCTTCTTGACGATCTTTGACACCAGGGATTACCATAGTGTGCATGACAGTATGCTGGTGGTGTTCATGTAAGTCCCAGCATTCTGCGTAGAAGTGCCGAGCGCGCTCGCGGAGAAGCTCTTACTGACATGATCTTTATAGTGCTGGCTACATAATATCGGCCATCTTTATCTGCGCCGAGTACCAGCGGCTAGGTATCCACTACCGCGAACACCGTATTCTGCGCGCATCCTTCTGGATCAAGCTTACCTTCATCTTTGTTGAGTTGGCGCTGGTGATCGGCTTCGGTGTCGAGTCGAACAAGGAGAACTATAACACAGCGGCGATATTGGAGTGGACAATATCATTCGTCTACATCCTTTACGTCTGGAGGTACGCCCTTCCACCTTCGCGCTTCACCATAGATCGAGATCGCTGACAAGTGCTACAGTTTCATCATCGACTTCCTCCCCGCAACTCGCTCGAAGCACAAGGACCACCGCTTCCCACCTTACCGAGCAGGAGACGATGAGATGGCCATGACCACGCAGCAAGAAGGCAACAACCTTGGTGGACCAGTTTACACGAATGGCGACTTCAACAGCCGAGGCGATGCAGACAGCTATGGCAGCCAGCAACCGATGGCGCAAAGAGACCGATATGTTCAGGCACCGCCGCAGAATGTGCCAGCATCGCAGAACTTCTAGATGTGAAAGCGTCAAAACATAGATCTCCTATTGTTATTACATGAGGCGGAAGGGAATGGGTTTGCGATTAGCCTTGGCGTTTGCCAGATGGGAGTTTGGGTACCTACCAATGGCGCGGTCTAAATACCAGGTGTGTATTATAGATGACCTATTGATACCCAAGTAATTTACACACTCCAGCTACTCGCATCAGCGACCATTCGCAGTCGTATCTGGAACAGTAGCGCTCAAGCATACTAATATCTGCGTGCAATCTGACTCATCGTACCTGCCCAATCGAGAACAGAAGCGGAAGCAGCCGTCTCCCGTTTGATGCCTAAAAGCTTAATCGCTAGAAATCCTAACCCACCAGAGAACAGAGAACTTTGCAACGACACCTCACGACTGTATCACAAACAATAAGCTGCTGAGGCACCACCCAAGCACCTCCGCATACACGACCTACGGCTGCGATCCGCCGTCTATCAGCGGGCAGCAAGGAGGATGTCGTCGCAAAAGTCGCTGCAGGCGTGAGTACTTGAACCAATTCTTAGATGTGCCAGACCGCACGCTAACGACATCCAAGGCCGTTCAAGACCGGTGACGATGCCTTCACGGACTTCACGATTATCTGCGACAAGAAGGAATACAAGGTCCATCGGGTCATCATCGCCAGCAAATCCGACTTCTTCGACAAGCTCTGCCGCGGCTCATTCAAGGAGAGTCTCACAAGCTCCGTCACGTTACACGATGACCTACCGATTGTTGTCGAGAAGATGATCGAGTTCATGTACACTGGCGGCTACGACCACCCGACGACGTTTCCGCCAGACTCGCACCCGCAGAATCTGGCCGAACTGCACACGATGCTCTACGTTATTGGCGATAAGTACGGTATGGGTGCGCTGAAGGCCGCTGCAGTTCACAAACTCGAGTACACTGCCTGCGGGGATATTCTCCTTGCACTACCGTACATCTACGCACATTCGCCGCCCGATAACGGCTCGTGCCGTGAGACTGCGTTTCGACAAGTCCAAAACCTGTCTGGTACGAGGGTACGAGAGCACGTGAAGGAGGAGGACTGCGAGGATGTCGTGGCTAAGGGCCCAGAATTTGCGGCAGACATGATCATCCATCGATTGACTGGCAGCAAAGCATTAGCAACAGAGCACGCCACCGGCAAGAAAGAGCTGGAAACTCTCGCTGCGATGCATCCAAGCTTCATCGCAGATCTGATCTGGCCGCGGCGCTGAGGGAGCGTGAAGAGGCCCGAGGCTTGGTGATAACAGAGCTTGCCGCCCATCTCCTTGATACCAGACCGCGCTGGAGCCGCTGCATCGGCCGGCGCACGCGCACAAGAGCGGCAGGAGATCTTCGAGAGGCTTCAACAAAGTCTCCGAACAGATCCTGCACTATGGAGCCGCCTCAAAGGCCGCTCGTGGGTCAACACTCAACAACGATGTGCGGGAGGCGGCGACATCTTCTGTCATGGGTCCCCGGTCTGGCGTGCCTCAATGGAACTCGGGGCTAGAGTTGTTTGAGGTGAATGTTTGCTAGTGCACAAGGTGCTGTTCATTCGAGAGAAGGTATTTACACCAGCTACAGCAAGTTATAGCCCGCAACCTGCTGGTCGAAGCGCACAATAACAGCACTGCTTCTCGGCAAATCGAAGCTTAGTCTTCCTCTATGACCTACGTTCGCTGTCTCGCCCCTCGTCGCATTGTTCATCAGCACCGGCATGCCGTCATTCAACTCATAATTGTAGCTGTACCCGTCAAAGATGATACCAGTGATCGCATCACTGCCGTTCGCCATCAGCCGCTGCAAGTCCACTGTGCCGGACATACTATGCGGAAGTTCGAAGTTGTACCGTTCAATCGGCCGCGGGTAGTCGTCGGTGTAGTTGCTGTTGTAATCCGTGGCGTTGTAAGCCATCATGTTGACCACGATCAATCGAGCCAGCTTGCCATCAACGTAAGCGGCGTATGCGCTCTCCTCTTCATTCGGCAAAGGTAGGTTGACGATGCTAGGCGTAGCTGTCACGATGTCGCCCATGAACGATGCTACTGCGATGTTGCCATAGTAAGGTGCTTTGGTGCCCTTGCTTGTGATGTTTGTATCGATGGGCTGCGAGCTTTGGTAGCGATAGTTCGTGCCTTGGTGCATGTGCACACGGCTGATGTTGTTCGTGGCGCACCAGAGGTTGAAGTCCACTCCCCATAATGCTGCACCGAAGGTATTACTCAGGCCAGGCCGCCCTTGATTGTATAGAGAGTTCGTTTCTCCCATGATGAATGGCAGGCTGGGCTCAAGACTGTCGGGTAGTCCATCAAGCAAGCGGGACTCGTTCAGCTGGCTCGCAATAGATGCTACATTCGAGCTGTGATTCATCAAAGTACCTTGGAGCGTGACTCCAGGCACTGTGGCACCGCTGATGTAGCTGAGAATAACGTTAGCATAGTATCACAGCGGCCACTACGCTCGCTTACTTATGTGAGGTGATTACGGCGATGTCCTTGCCGGTGTCCAATCCATCTTCCCACGTCACGATGGGATTCAGGCTGTTACTTGTGCCTGCAAAGGACGGCGCATAGTATGTATAGCTCTCGTTCGTTGCGAGATCTGGGCAAGCATCTTGCATAGCCGTTCGGATAACTCTACTCCAGTGTAGCCATTCGTTGACGTAGTCCTGTTCCGTCCAGTTCGAGGGTCTCACCGGCCCTTGCGAAGATGTCTTGTAGAGGTCTGGCTCGTTGCCGAGCTCCCAATGCAGTAGCTTGCCACCCTCCAACGCTTTACAAGCATACGGTACAGAGTCTATCAGCCCCTGTCTGGCTACCGTACTGTTCCTCCCCAGATTGAAGCCGTGGATGAACTTCACCTCCGGCCACGTCTGATAGGACGGCAAGTACTTCGGTCCAATGGACAAGGTCGTGGGATAGTCGGGAGACTTGGCTGGGTCGACGATGCCGACCTCGGCGACATCTAGGCTGCTATTGAAGACGGCATAGTCCTGGGTGTTGCCGCCTACTCGGATGTACGGCTTGGTTCCTGTTAGGTTTCCGAGATTGTTGAGCAGGTTGTTGGAAAAGGTGTTGGGAGCCGAAAGGTTGCCTGCGAAGTCTGGGAATGAGCTGAACTCGATGGAGAACGACACGAATGCCTCGAGCGGTACGCCTGCGTCAGATGGAGCGGCGCCGCTCACAGGAATGAGAGTTGGCGGCTTTGGAGATCCCACTGGGACTACGTTTCCGGTGCAGAGCGATGCAGCGGAAGCCAGTACCGTGACAGATCTTCGCAATGCCATCTTGGGACCTGATAAGAAGAAGTTCACCTAGCATGGGAGGTTGATCTAGACAGCTTGTAAAAGTGTCTCGGCCTCACAACCTGGAACGTTCTCTGTGAGGTGACATGCCCCGCACTTTGACAATACGAGGCTATGCATGGTGATGATGTTGTACGTACCTGGAGTTTCTCCGTGCGGTTAAGGGGACAGCGTACCTGACGATCTTTGCGGAGAACGCGCATACAAGATGAGCAGCCGCCGGCAATGCAGCTAACAAGATCGAAGCTCACGTAGGAGGTACCCAGTCGACATCGGAAGCGCCTATCGTCGTCTGGGGCCACCGCTTCATCAGCTTTCTCTTGTTCGTGGGCTGCATTGACGCTACGTTGTATTGCCTGTCGTAGCCGGCCCATGAGGAGAGAAAGCGAACTTCTAGAACTCATGTCATCATTCTCGCTATCCATTACATCTCGAATGAGTACACATGCTGGGCCCAGGAATGAGCCTACTCCATCATATGTCGTGGTCATGATCATTCGTCGAACACCATACGCCGAAGCCGAAATCGCAACATCCTCTCCACCAACATCATCTTAACACGGTGACCATCCCACTCGAGCACACCTAGCAGTGATACCAGTCGCACAACCATATAAGATGCTGTCGCTGCGCTGGCGTCCCGTCCCAAGCCGTCGCCGCCATCAGTCTGGATGAGGTCTCTTATCTTTGCCCTTCCCTGAAGAGCCTGCGGCGTCGGCAGCTTGCGCGTCTGCCGCGGTGACATCCTCGAGCTCAAAGTAGAGACTAGGTCCTTGGTAGTTCTTCTGCACAACTGCACCCTTTCCGTTCTTTGAGATCGCGCTGTCGTCAGTGAAGACCGAGATCGCTTTCATGGTCTTGAGACCAAACTGTGCTTTATGTTTGATCAACAGCCATGCAACGTTTTGACCCATTGGCGAAGCAACGAGCGGTCCGAACTGACGGTCCGCCGGCTGAAATGTCCTCCGATTATGGAACGGCGGTGGCCGTAGCGGTACGTCGGCGCCGAATGCTTGACCAGTAACGGCCCATGTCAGGATCTTTATGGTCTCAGGATCGTGAATGCGCACTTGGAATACCTTGCTGAGCTTCTTTATGTTTTTGGGAACTGCGTGCTCTTGGGTGGAGGTAATTTCTTGTTGATAATCGATGAACGCGACATCTTGCCAGTGCTCCAGTAGCGGTGGTTGCATGTGCAGTCCTTGATGTCCTCGTGCCGATCCTTGATATTCTGCAATCTTTTCTTGTGGACTGTGATAGCCCAAGGAGTATATGACACCGTCCTCCGTGTTGTAAATGTTGGAATATTCAGCACCAGTAGGCTAGCAGGACATTAGCTCGGCACCACCCTCTCATGCACGGATCATAGGACGTACCCAGTACATCTCTTCGCCAACAGATTTCTCCACAGAATGCTTCCAATCACGTACTTTGTTGTGCTGCGGGCCCCTTGAGAGGCTCAATCGACGAACAGCACGATCGAGAGGACAGATTCCGTCCACTGCGAAGTTGACGGCAGAAGTCAGATCGGGGCTTGGCGGTACCTCCGTCCAGCCATTGGCGTGCATGTAGTTGGGCTCAGTGAACGTGCTTTGAGACTCCAGATGAACACCTTGAGCTTGTGCCATTGGGAGCCGAGACATATCCTTAGTAACTTCCTCTGCAGTGTGGACCATGTACTGGCGCAGGACCGTTCCTAGATTGTTGTATTGTTGGAGACCCGTGGCTCCCTGTCCGCCGCTAGCATCTTCAGCATCAAGAAAATCCTCGATATCCTCTTCATGCTGAACCGCTTGAGCGCCAGAACCAGCCGGGTTTGAGCTGCCAGCA
Organism: Neocatenulostroma microsporum; assembly: GCA_022814695.1. NCBI lineage: Eukaryota > Fungi > Ascomycota > Dothideomycetes > Mycosphaerellales > Teratosphaeriaceae > Neocatenulostroma > Neocatenulostroma microsporum. The sequence continues at coordinate 15,378 of JAKLLW010000485.1, forward strand.
GCAGCCTGGCCCGGCGGCTGAGGAGCGCTGCCGCCGCCGCCGCCGCCTGTGCGCTTGAAAACGCCACTGTAGCCGTCCGCACGTGCTTCAATACCGAGAGACAGGTCCTTGGAGTCACCGGCCTGACCCGTAGTGGTCTCAGGGTATCTCGCTGCTGTGTTGCCGGCCGACTTCTGAAGCGGTACGGCCAGCAAGGTCACCAAGACGGTGGGTAAGAGGATGGCCCGCATCAGGCGACGCATGATGGGCTGGCTTTCCGTGTCAGCGACCTATGACGCAAAGTGGTCATTGTGATGAGAGACATTTACGTACCGGCGGCTCGTAAACAGCTTGTTCCGCTTGTGCTGTAGTTCTCCCAGGCTTTGGAACAGTAAGCTTCGTGTCGCTAGTGGGACCTTCAAGCCCTAGAGGATGTTGTTGGTTGTTGACAAGAGAGATCAGGTTGGAGAGGCAATGAAAGGAAGTACTTATGCTCCTGCGACCAGGGTTCAGCCTATGTGTTGTGACAGCGCAGCCAACACATCGTCAGAGAGCTCAGGACATTTGACAGCGTCTGGCACAGGCTGTGATGCTCAGAGGATAGCAGGCTCAGAATAAAGAGGCCTGTGGCCCCTGTGGGCAGGGTAATGAATTGAATTGGAGGCGGTGATGCTCATGATAGCATGCTCTCAAGAGCGACGCCTGTGGGTAGGGCAACAAACGGCTGTACGCATGCTCCCGCTGAATCGGACAGCGCAGCCACCACAGTAATGGACAGCAGTGAGCGTCGACGGAGGCTGTGATGCTCAGAAGATAGTCTGCTCCCAAAAGCGGCACGAGTGCGGTGCGTCCATTATCGCTGCTGACATCTGTCCACCAACTATAGCCATGTGCTGGGACGTGTAGTGATTGGCGCACGGTCGATTCCTTACATGCCTTCGCTCGTACTATGGCGTCGTTGGAGGTGGCGTGAAGAATGATGACTCTGGTGGGAGAATGGACCATGCCGTACAATTCGGAGAAGCCTGTCAGGTTCGTCTTGTCGTGCAACAAGCGGTAAGTGAAGCGCGCATATCGTACAAATCGACCTATTAGTGCGGGTACACCTTGCGTCTACCTCTACCTTGCCATCTTCCTCTCCTGCGCCCGTCTCTTGTATCTGACCTCCGCTTTCCGCCTCTCACCACCATCGACCTTATGGCCCCGTCTCTCCTCCCACAAGCCTTCCTTCACTCTTAGCCTCGCAACGCCTTGGTGACCCTTGACTGGCTCAATGCCAGTACCGCCAATAGTGTTTGCGTGTACGATCTTGACACCTGTCACAGGATGCGCAGTCTTGGGGTCGATACGCGGTGGTGGTGCTGTCGCCTGCAGCGCCTTCTTGCCATCCTCCTCCCCTTCACCCTCTTTCGGCAAAGCAGCCGCTGGGTCAGGCGGCAAAGCAACAGTCGGCGGCACATTTACCACAATCTTCCTCATCCCCGCGCTCCTCGTCAATGTCGCAGCCTGATCTCCTGGCCTCTGAGACGGCACTTCGACAATCCTCAATTCGGCCATGCCATCCTTCACCTCCTTCAGATCTCCACCAATACCTGCTAGGCCGTTCCTGAATCGTTCTCGCCACCATAGTAGGTACTTTCTCGCTCTAGGGGGTTCGATACCAGCCTCACGTAGCTGTTCGCTGGAATGGGTGAATAGGGCTTCCCAGCTTGGAATTTTGGCGGCGTGCTGGCTGAGTCCTCGTCCGATGAGTGTGAGGAAAGTCTGTACGTCCGGCACGAATGGTGTTGGTCGCGGTGCACGTAGAGTTGGTGCGTGTAGGCGATGGAGGGTACGGCATTGGATGCATGTGAATGATCGAGTGGGTGACGGGAGGTTCAGGAGGGTCAAGGGGCGTTTGAGCGCCATTGTGTGTAGCTGTCGATGTACCCTTATGATCGCGCGGATGGCCAGACCGTTGCGACTTCGGTCTTGCACCTGTTCGATGCTTGAAGGAGTTGGCTATGTTGGGTGCTGCAATGGCCATCTCGAGATGCTTGGCATTCCCGAGCTCCGCATTCATACTAACCTCACTACCATGACTACCTACCTTGCTACCACGCAATCAGCGAAGCACATGTAGACAAGACACATTAGGCGCGAGGACGAGAGAACTATCTGCAGACGTGGATTACATTGGGATTGTCTCGCGACCGAGCGTGCTACCTAGAGCGAAAAGACAACCATGCAGTCCCCTGCACTTGACGTGCCACCAGAACCTCCAGCCAAACGGCGAAAGACAACGCCGGAGCCACCATCACGAAACGACACCCCGGACATTGGGCTCGGCTCTTCAACAGTTCCAGACCTAGCAGAACAACTAGACGACCAAGAACGAAAGAAATACGTCAAAGGCAAGAAACTCGGCTCAGGTCAATATGCCGACGTCTTCTCCGCTCACCTGGTCTCGGACTCAAGAAAGCTCTTCGCAATCAAGAAGATCAAAGTCGGTGCCGAAGTGAAGGACTTCGGTATCTCTTACGACTCGTTACGAGAGATCAAGTTCCTACAAGAACTCGATCATCCAAACATCATCAAGCTGCATGCGGTGTTCAGTACTAAGAGCCAGAACCTGAATCTCGTGCTCGAGCATCTACCGCAGGGGGACTTGCTGAAGTTAATCCAAGACACGAGCGGTATCACATATTCACCGAGCGATATCAAAGCCTGGATGCTAATGCTGCAACGCGCCGTCTACTTCTGCCACGCCAACAGCATCTTGCACCGCGATATCAAACCCAATAACGTACTCATCGCCGCCGACGGCTCTCTCAAACTCTGCGATTTCGGTCTCGCGAGGAGTATGGCAGACCCTTTCCAGCCAATGACATACAACACCATCACAATCTGGTACCGGCCACCGGAGCTCTTCTTCCAAGCCCAACACTACGGCGGTGCAGTCGATGTCTGGTCCTGCGGCTGCGTCTTCGCTGAATTGATATCGAGGGAAGTGCTCTTCCGAGCGGTACCGGACAACGAGATCAACATGGTGAAGTTGATTTGCGAGAAGGTTGGTACGCCTACCGACGACAATTGGCCCGGTGTCAGCAAGCTAAAAGGCTACGTCACTCCCGGCGAAGTCGTCCCTTTACGACCTCGGGAGCTGTGGCTAGCGGGTTTCCGCGCCATCGGCGACGTAGGAGTCGACCTGCTGGTGAAGATGCTTACGCTGGACCCAAGGCAAAGATTGACTGCCAAAGGTGTATTGGAGCATTCCTTCTGGACGAGCGACCCGAGGCCGAGTAGGCTACGGGATCTGCCGAGGAGGGGTGGAGGGGAGGTTACTATGGGTGAAGACCTGACGCAGAAGGGTGGAGAATTGCCGAGAGCGAACGGTGCAGGTAGCGGTGGAGGTGGGAGAGCTGATGCCGTTGCGCGGAAGATAGATTTCGGGTCTATGAGATGAAGGAGGAGCTAGCTACGCAAGACCGAGTTGCCACCATAAGGCAGTAACTACTGCTTTCTGTTTGACCACAGGTTACTCAGCGGCCTTCTCCAAGCCCTGTCTCCTTACTCTTGTCACAGCTGAGGTCTGTAAGATCCTGTGTACGCTCACACAGCAGACCTCATCAAGAGACGGCTCCCAATCGCTCAACCACATCAAGTCCTCCATTCCATCCATCTCAACGTTGCACTCATCCGTCAAAGTCCCAATAGCAATCCGCCGTTCCGCCTCCGCCAGCGCGCTCGCAGCCAACACCACAAACCGCGCTTCCGATGAGGTACCCAGCCTTCTTACAGCTTCTTCCCAATTATCTGGCTTCCTTCTCACACTTGCAGGGCAGACCTTTTGCTCTTGCCCGTTGCTCATGAGTGCTGCTTCGCGTTTGCTGGAAGCGACCTTGATATCCCTAGCTGCAAACGGCGCGGCCGGCGACATCCGCCTCACAATCTCCCTCGCCACGGCCTCGCAGAGCCCGAGCAAGCTGGAAGACGGAAGAACACGCAATCTCAGGGATCCTCCACCTGCGTCTCTAGAACCCATGATGCGTACTTGCTGTTCAGCAGGAAACTGGCGTAAGTAGCATCTCAAAACACCACGGTAATACGCTAAACGTACTGCCAAATGCTTGCAGCAATCTGGTCTTTCGGCCTTCTCCAATGACGCCTCGTCCTCGGCCTCCGTAACAGGAAGCTTGTCCAACATGAACATCGGTTTCTTGCCTTCATTCACCAGCTGTTTGAAAAGCCGAAGAGGCTTCTCGTCCATACCCACCAAGCGACGATGTAGTCGCGGCTCCGTCGGCTGCCTAGCACAGGTGATGATGTAGAGACCCAAGTGGTGCTGTTCGGATAGGGGGATGGCGTTTCGCTGTAGTGCCTGTGGATCCCGGGTGAGTACTGAATATGCGACGGCAAGAGGGCACTTTCAGAAGAGCCTGTGAGGGCACAAGTGTGAATATTCGAAGACGTACCATAGGCAGCACGGTACTGCACAGATCATCGATCTGAATGTGACAGCGAGGCTGGACGGATGCGGTGGACACAGTTGTTGCGTCGGGCTGTTGGTGCTCTGACAATGTGTAAGGAGGTGGTGGGCCGGTCGCGTCGGCGTTCTTGGTTTGCACATCAGTCACGCCTTTGCCTGGCTGGGTAGCTTCTTGTCGAGTGGAGACGGCGGGTGCTGAATTCCGGCCGCGAAGGCGGTCTCGAATCTCATGGCACTTCTTCTTCAGCTCGTTGAGTGCTTCCTTGTCGGTGCCAAAGGCAATCACGCATAAGAAGGGCATGGTCGTTGGTGGTATTGGGGATTAGTGAAGAGGAGGAGGGTGGAGATGGTTGATCTCTAATGTGAGTTTAAGGGTGTTACGAGACACATGCCATTGCTTGAGGTTGGCTGCCCTTACTTCGTGGCGTTTCAAGACTTGGTCTTATCACGACCCGGCTCTAAAGCACTTTGTAGGTCTTCGCAAGACGATTGAGAGTGATTCCATAACTACCGTTCAGCGCTGATATCCACGGAGCCCGTCCTACTCCCTGGAGAGCATTTTCGAAGGGCAATAGTGTAGAGCATCGTCTCTCACCCGCCATTCTCGTCCTGACGCACTACCGCCATAGCCTCCGTCCTCAATTGTCATGTGCCATACTGTCATGCCCAAACGCCCTCTCCAATCGGCCTTTGCTATGCCGGAACAGCGTCTCCATGCTCGTGTTCAAGCACACCAAGGCTGACTCTCATCTACCGCATACAGTGCTATCTCGCCTCGTCTCCTTCTCCTTGTTCGCAACCTTGTCTCCCTCTTCTCCAGCTCCAGAAGCGGCGACTACCATTCAGCGCTCGTGTTTTAGAGCCCTGACCAGTATCCCACAATAATCATGCTCGGGTCCATGCCTCTCCCCTCCGCCTCTCGTCTCTTGACAATCAACTGAACACTCCAGTCTTCGTCCACGAAGACATACGGAGAAACCCACTAGGAGAGTATGTGCGCTAGATCCATGGGTCCTTTTGGCTTCGAGCTATACGCTGTTGCCTTATACTCCACCTGCCTTCGTATGACACCGACACGCTCAAAGCCCCTAACGATGCCGTAAGTTGCAGTATTCAAATGAGCTGTAGACACTGCAAGACGTGAGGTCGGCAGTTTGTCCGTGGTGTCCTGCTTAGCTATGTCCCGAGCGCGCTTGAGCCACCACAGCATGGTGTTGAATTCCCACTGCAGTTTGCCAAGTTGGCGCCTTGTCAACGCACTTTCCATCCTGGGCTTCTTCGAACTCCTGACGGATACATCAGTCTGCCGTTTTCGCTTTGCGGGCAGAATTTCGGTTGGCAGGTCTCGTTTCTTGCGCAGGCTTATATGCCGGGCCTCCCATAGTCGTGTAACGATCCTCTCATTCTCCTCCGCAAGAACCGGTTTGAGATGTTGCTGTAGCAGTGAGAGATGCGAGAGCGCATTTATCAACTACACTTCCCAGTTCGTTGCAACGTCTCTCTCATCCTTCGGGGCGAGATGATCGCAGAATCGAGCTATAGCAAGATCGAGTCTCTCGCCAAGCCATTCCAAAGTACATCTGGCTCTTGCCTCAGTAGCGATCTTGTTGTAGTCGTACAGGCCTTTTGGGTCGGTGAAACCTTGAAGGGAATGGTGACTGGGGCCGTTCATTGCTGACTCATCCGCCTGGTGAAGAGAACTGGCACTATCGGATTCCATAGGGACGTCTTTGACAACACAGACGTCACTACCGGTGTCTGCGGTGTGAGACAGCGCGCCTACTCTCAGTCCTTTAACGGTCGCTTGCGCCGTGCCACTCGTCAGCCTCGCTGTCTGCCACCAGGAGTAATCTCCAATCTGATTCACGGATCAGGGCTGCAGAAGTTGTGTCGCAGAGGATAGGAAGTTCCTTGCTTGATCGCCTGCCGTTGAGCTTGGTGCGCGCAGAGTGAGTACGATCGCCCGGAACATCAGCAACAAGTTTTCTAGGAGGTTCGTTCGAAGAAGCACGCTTGTAGGGGTTGAAGAAGAAGAGATGGAACAATTTCTAAGGGAGCAGGAAGGCTTACTTATAGGGAGTTTACCGATGAGATCGGATCAGGCCCTGTGGTTTGAGCGTTACCTTAGTTGCACGAATGTCAAGGTCCACGACGACGATATATCACATTTGTTCTGCTCTGCCGCCTGCGATATAGTGGAACAGTACTTAGCTTGAAGTCGTAACACGGCGCTGGGTCGGGGGCAAGCAATCCGATTCGCTACGGCCTGCATCGGCTGCAGCCTGCAGGTGCAGGGTTGATTGCGAGGCTGCCCAGATCGTGAGCGATGATCGCGATACAGGTCACGAATCGTGTAGAAAAGATTCCTCACAGGCAAAAGCGGGTGTACGCCTTTTTGTCTGACGTGTGGCTCATATGGCTCTCGCATCATCACCTCCGCCGGCAATCTATGACTCTGTCGTATGGAATTTTCTCAAGCAGCAATTCACCAGTATGCAGAATGCGTCTCTACTCTCTAGCCAGTATACTGGAGATAGAAGAGAGAGTGCATTTGCTCACGGCCTCCGAGACTTCCCATCCTCGTCTCGATATGTTGCCACGGCCTGGTCTCCGCATGCTGCCCCGTCATGTCCAGATACCTTCGCCGACCAGTCTTTGCAGATCCTTGTGCCGAAACAGCATTTCCGTGCTCGAGCACGCCAACGCAGACTCCCGTCTACCGCACACCGTACTATCTCGCCTCGCCGCCTTCTCCGCCTTCGCCAATCTCGGCATTCTCTTCACCATCTCCAACAGCACGCCAGTAGCCATGCGTGCAAACTGCTCGTCGGACAGCACCGAAAGCGCATTGCGAAGATCGTGGCGCTTACGATGCTCTGCTTTCTCTTTCTCCCTTACCAACGGAAAAGACAGCCTTCGCGAAGCTTTCACGGCCTCGATCGAATCGATGTCGCTGCCAGACTCGCTGCTACATTGACGCCGTAAGATCTCGTCGCAGATGTCTGTGCAGAGGTCCAGGAAGCTGTTCATGGGCATCTTTTCGAGTTTTGCATCTGGCTGTGTAGACTGCTTGCCATGGCTGAGATAGCTGCAAGATGTGGTGTACGCCTTGAGGGTTTGATAGCATTTCTGGAGTCGCTGTCTGGCGGCGTCGTCCTTGTCTTTGACCTCAAAATGGTAGCCGAGGATGAGATGGAGGCGAAAGCGGTGGAGTGGCCCTAGGAGAAGATGGATGTAACGCATCGTTGTTCTGCAGTCGATGCTTAGTGTGCGTGGAGATTTTGCGTGCAATACTGAGCAGAAGAAAAGATGTGAACTCACAAAATGTGGCTCGTGGACACGCCCCTTGCGTCGCCAAACTCGACTCAAGGTGTGTGACACAGGGCTTACGGACACAGCAGTATTGGTACACTGTTACATGTCTTACCACACTCTCCACCTCGTGTGAACATCAGATAGGAGTCTCCATTGCTCCCTGAACATCCTCTGATCCCGCTTTCAGACTTCGTCAGCTCGAACGCCTTACTCTCCTCAACCTGCATACAGAACGCAGATCAACAAGCAAAGCAACGCCAACTGACAATCAGCCACCATGCAATCTCACAGACACCACTCCATATCTGCCTCGTTGCCTTCATTGATCGTGACTACCCATCTCGCGCAGTACATGATCCAAGTCCATAGTAAGGTAATGCATCCGTTACCCATACCCAAAACCCCGGAAAACCGCTGATGGCCGACGTGGACGGGCCGCCTTGACGGTTGTACCCTAGTACTCATATCCTGGATGTGGTTTCCCAGCCGTCCGTTCGAACCTTAGATACCGCGGCGAGGTCTGCGGACTGCTTGACCGTAGGAGACGTCATCAACGCGTTGAGATCACCCTGGCCAGCTCTACGTCGCAGTTCGAACAGCCAATACAGCCCACCCTGTTTGTTCTTACGCGTCTCCTTGTTGACGACCTCATACAGGCCGTCGTACCTGAAGCCGCTGAGGGGAGCCCATTGACTGTTACTCTTTGAGGACCGAAGTACGCGGACAGGCTTGTTGACCCTGTTATTCATCGATGCTATTAGCGCCTTCGTTCCAGCGGGTTCTTTCGGGTTGTCTGGGTCGCTGTGCTTCTTAGCCTCTGGCCCGCAGTAGAAGAGGAGGTCGCCCCTATCGGAATCTAGGCCAGCGTATGCGTCAGATATCACGATCGAGTAAGCACCCTGATCCGGATCTCCGCAGATGCCTTTCGGTTGCTCTCCGTGAGCTCCGTGGAAGAAAGCTGTCTCCTTGTAGGCAAACCATTGCCCAAGCCTCAGTCCGTTGTTGCCGAACACACGGGAGTTGGTCTCGGAATAGCGAGGATTAGCGGCACGCTTCCCGCGCGCATTCGTAGGCGCTCTACCGTGCATGATGCCGTTGGTACCGTAGATGTCGTGGTTCGTAGGAGGTATAAATATTAGAGTGTAAACAGAGGGGCGCCGCCCGTTCGAGCTGGACGCCTCTTCATCTTCTTCCCCATAGTCATCTCCGTCGTCTTCCAAACTCCCCTCGCTTCGGTTCTGCTGCCCAGGCTGCGCTGGCGCACCCCATCCCGTAGCCTCCCACCTCTCAAAAAGCGCCTCTGCCCTTTCCTTGTACTCCGCAGGGAAACGAACGTTGCTTTCGTTCTCCTTGAACATGAGCCCCAACGTCTTGTCGAGCTGTGTTTCCTGCTTGAAGCTCGGTGTCATCTTCATCGCCTCCATTCGAGCCAGAAGGTTGTCTAGCCGGCTCCACAGACGTTCCGGTGTCTCGACGGATGGGTCAAGTCGAGCTCCAGGTCTGCCGCCCCTGACGGCTAAGACTTTCACGACTTGTCGACATTCGGTCTTCATCCATACGGCCGGAGTGGTTGTCGTCATCGTAGCGTTTGGTCTGTTGCCTTCTGGGCCAGTTGTTGCAGTGATTCGTAAGAGTGTCCGCAGCTCGCACGTATGATATAAGAGTGCCAAGCTACGAGGGATACCACAGTTGAACAAAGGAGGCAGTGTGTGTCTTCAGCACCAAAGACCAGTGTAGTATGCTTGTCTCAGATCGAAGCTTCTCCGTGTCTCGGGTACACAAAGTCAGACCGAGAGTCGCTCGCTTGAGGAGAAGTCCATGGGCGAGTCAAAGGTGGCAGTGTGTTTGCTCCTACGACGTTTGCTGGCGGCCACCTGACTGACAACACACGCCTTCTGCGCCACCCAGTATGAGCGATAGTTTTGAGACACCGCCCCGTACTCAGCCTCGCAAGGGCAAGACATGCTGCACAAGCGCACTTTGTCTGCAGAGCGGACACATAGGCTGTTCTCGTAGCCAGTCTGTGACACATTGCCAGCAGAACACATGACCGCAAGTGGTCACTGATGGGTCCTTCAGTTGCTCCAGGCAAAGCGTGCATTTGCGCTGTTGTTTGCCATCGATCCATTGCATGACCTCGGGATCCTCCAGGTTGTACCGGTGTGGCTGTGGCGCCGGAGTGTGCGTGATCTTCGCTAGGCGCTCCTTCTGGACGGCAGGGTCGGCGCCTTGCGGTGCCTCGAAGAGTAGTGGTGCGGCGATGGTGGTGTCTGTCCCGACCTCCACGCCGCCGTCAATGATAGCGCTTCCGCCAGCTGCGGCGGCGTTGTTGGAGGATACGTTCATACTCTGCGCGTGCGAGTAGGTCTCGGACACGTGGAGATAGCCTTGTACAATCATTTGTAGAACCAAAAGCACTCCAAGGACCTCGTAGCCGACTCGTTGCTCATTGGCCTCCAGCTTGCGAGTGAAGATGTATCGTAGGCCGAACATGCGCTTGCTGAGTTGGTAGTATGCGCCACTGAAGTAGAAGACCGCCATGCTGATGGCGTACAGCGGTGCCGGAGACGTGAAGCTGTCCAGATGTTGCAGCACGTATTCCTGGATCTTGAAAGAGCGTGTCGGAGGCTGCTTGCTCCTCGTTGGTGAGGATGCTCGCCGTCTATGTAGCTTCCGCATCGAAGCCTCCAGCTTTGTCCTCAGACGTCTCCGGAAAGCAGGCAAGAGGCGGCTCAAAGCGTACGGCAAGAGCACGCTCGACAAAATATAGCCAGACCGTCGTGCAATGGACGGTAAGCGGTACGTGTCATCCTCGACCTGGATGATATCGCAGTACTCTTCTCCGAGCGTGCGGTTCCCCACAAACGTGGTCAGTCCCAGGTAAAGCAGCTCAGTGAACGTCCGCGCCTCGTTCGTCCAATTGTGTGCCGTGCGAGCGCCGTAGAGTGACCTGATAACACCGGATAGCTGGGTCAACAGGAGTGACTGGAAGTAGGCGTCCTTCTGGTTTGACCGGATAATATCAGGGGCCGCCGCCCACGGGTAGGTGAAGCTGCTGATAGTATCGGGCGTACCGGCAGCGCCACGATCGCGGACGTGATCAGACATGGCTGGTCTTGCTCGATTGTGCGGATGCGAGGTCGATGAGAACGCGTTTGTGTCGAGTCGGACGTGAAGTCGTCGTCGGCTACGGTGAGTTTGCCGAGGCGTCCGAAAGCGGTTAGCACTCAGCTTCACTCGACGGTCTTTCGAACCTCACTCTTGCTTCTCACATGCCATTTGGTCCTGTCGGATGCACCGGATTGCCTCTTTTCCGTCGAAGCGCTGTCAACAGTATCGACTAAGCCAGCTAACACATCAGAACCGTATGCTCGTGTCTACCTACGCCAAGCCCGCGCATAAGTCAGCGTGGAGGCACAGTAACAAGACGAAAGTGGCCCTCCGCGACCTTCCGTGACCATCCTACAAGTTGGCACGATGGCACACGTCTGCAGCAGCGTGCATCATATGAGGCGTGATGCCTTTCATTAGTAGTAACCGGCATCCGTATCGCGTCCTGTTTCCCCTTTGACATCATAGGTCCGAGTTTAGGTTTGTTAGGAAGGCACTACCCTACCACTCCAGAAACACGGAAGCCCGCACCGCCCCCCTCGTACATACATTGTTTCTGCCTACAATCTCTGAACACTACTGCATACCTAGGGCCTTCATACCTACACCACACCAAATACCGACTAAGAACTTCGATACAGTCAACACCTACCGTCAACATGCAGCCTGTCAAGCTCCTCCTTCTCCTCGCGCCTGCGTCCTTCGCCTCCGCTCAGGTAGTCAGCGCTCTGTCATCTGTTGCCACTCAGATTGTAAGCATACCCGAAATGCGATGCTGAGGACACCTCATTTGCTAATGCTTCTACCTCACGCAATTAGACTGGCGGAGCTGGCGGCGTGTTCTCTACCATCACGAGCGGCGCAGAAAGCGTCGGCACCTCGCTCGGCACAGTCATCGTAAGTACATGATCTGGGTCATGATCGAAGATGACTTGAGCAATGGCTGACGTATATACCCAAATCACAGACCTCAGGTGCGGGCGGAGTGGCGACTACGTAAGTGTCAAGCACATCACCACTATATGAAACATTGATTCTAACGACTTTGGCAGCATCACCTCAGGAGCCGGGTCCATTGGAACCGGGATCGCCTCGACCGTCACATCCGGCGTAGGCGAAGGTGCCAGCGGCGCATCGAGCGTAGTCTCGGCCGCCAGCACTGCTGCCGTTGGTGCTGCTCCGACACAGGCACCGATGATGGCAGGTGGTCTCTTGGGTGCTGGCATGATGGCGGTGGCGCTGTTGTAAGCGGCTGATGGGCGTGGCATTCCGGATGGCAAGGGAGCCATGATCTTCGTCTGGGCGTCACGACCGCTGTGACGCGAATTCAACACAACTTGAGGCGGCGCGGGTGGTGAAATTATGAAGGCGCCTTACGTTTCCTGTACATCGCTACGTTACGATATCAAACTTTATGCTCAGAAGCGCGTTTCAAGAACTCCGCAACCTGCCCTAGATCGCTGGCCCAGATGCACCATGTGTGCCCATCTAACGAGTCCAGGACGCTGACCTCGTCGATGCACGGCGGCTCGAAGCCAGCCAGATCTAGCGGTTTGAACGTCTCTCTGAACCTAGCCAAGTATTCCGACTTATCACATTGGTTCAGCCATACTCCAACATCTGCTCGCCTGAGACACTCGTAGTCGGTAGAGGAGTCGCCGACGTATACTGTAAGAGGCTTGATGCCTGATGCCTCCACTCCACTTATAATCTGGTCTATAGCCCGGTTCATCTCTGAGTCGAGTCTCACCATCAGTGCAAGCTTGTCTCTCGCCGTGCGTATCTCGCCAATGAGCTGACCGGACGAGCCTTCTGCAGTACGCACCCCATCAATCTCGTTGGCGTATATCTCCAAGTCTTCGATGTAGTTCCGCGTTCTGACACCAATATGATCGAGTGGAGAGTATAAAGCCTTGAGCGCAGAAAAGTTCAAGCCTTCACGAATGAGTTCCTCGGACCAATTGACGCTGAGGATGGTGGTCTTACTTCCAGGAGGTAGAAGATTGTCACTTGCGAACAGATCGAACACGGCTTGCCAGCCTTTGCGTAGTTGAAGCGTGCCTGAATCGATTGCGTTTCCTGCTATAGTGCGGACGTCTTCCAACGTCACGCCTTGGAAGTACTTGGAATTGGACGCACGTTTGGCGCTGTTCAATTCGACAGGCCTTAGGCTCTCTAGCCAGCGGCTGTACTCTTCGGGGCCCACATACTCACCAATACCACATTGAGTCTTGTGATACTGGTAATCTCGAAGATACGCTTTGGCGAAGTAACTCCATCGGCTGTCAAGGTCTTTCGGTCGTTCTCCTGGTGTACTGCCAGATTGCTCTGGAAGCGGTGTTGCCTGATGACTTTTCTGGAGGCGAGCATCTCGAGCCTTGGGTAGCTCACCGAGCAAGCTCATCGTGTCTTTGGTGGTGAGCGTGCCGTCCCAGTCCAAGATTAGGTGTATTGGCAGATGTGCAGTTTTGATTTGAGCTGATGCCATTCTTCTAGCGTGACTGGACAAGTAGCGAATATATCTCATAACATTGATGGATCCGAGAAGGAAAAAGAACGGAGTATTGTTTCGTGGCTTCCTACCTGATGACGTGGGCACTGCTGAAGCCGAGACCATACATGTATACACCGACATTTAAGCTCCAGCACAGCATTCACTCACGCCTCGCTCGAGAATAGCAAGCACGGCGAACATGGTTTGCTTGTGATAGTAGCAGTGCAGGTGTTTGTTGGTGATGTTCAGACACCGAGGTGTCCCGGCAATACGTTGAACCCGGACCAATCATGTGTCGTCTAGAGCGACTGATTAAGTGGGCCGTTCTTGATCTCGCCTGCTTGGCCTGGTGGCCTGGTCATAGATTCGCCATTGCAAGTTGCCTCTTCACCATCACACTTCACCGATCTCCCCTCTTCTCGACACCACACCACAACCATGGCACTTCGACTCGCAACCCGCCGACTGGCGCTGACTCCACGCGTCTACGCTCGCGGCCTCGCCACACCCGTCGAGAGCGGCAGCACCTCATTGCCCACCAAGGAACCACTCTCCGCCATTAGCGAAGCCACCTCCGCCTCGCGCTCCACGATCCCAGCGAGCAAGACCACCACAGTCAAGGAGCCGTCGCCCGAGCCTCAGTCCAAGATCAAGACATTCCACATCTACCGATGGGACCCGGACCAGCCGACCAGCAAGCCGCGCATGCAGAGCTACACCCTCGACTTGAACAAGACCGGCCCCATGATGTTGGATGCGCTTATCAGGATCAAGAACGAGGTGGACCCGACTCTCACATTCAGGCGAAGCTGCAGAGAGGGCATCTGTGGTAGCTGCGCGATGAACATTGACGGTGTTAACACACTCGCTTGCTTGTGTACGTATTCCTACTATACGGAACTCATTATCAAACGAACGTCATGCTAATAGAAGTGCAGGCCGCATCCCAACCGAGACCGCCAAAGAATCCCGCATCTACCCCCTCCCGCACACCTACGTGGTCAAAGACCTCGTGCCCGACCTCACCCAATTCTACAAGCAATACAAGTCCATCAAGCCGTACCTCCAGCGCGACACACCACCGCCAGATGGCCGCGAGAACAGGCAGTCCAAGGACGACCGTCGCAAGCTCGACGGCTTGTACGAGTGCATTCTGTGCGCTTGCTGCAGTACCTCTTGCCCATCATACTGGTGGAACAGCGAGGAGTACCTCGGCCCAGCCGTTCTCCTGCAGAGCTACCGGTGGATCGCGGACAGCAGAGACGAGAAGACAGAGCAGAGGAAGGACGCGCTCAACAACAGCATGAGCTTGTACAGGTGTCACACCATCCTGAACTGCAGCAGGACGTGCCCGAAGGGCTTGAACCCGGCTTTGGCGATTGCGGAGATCAAGAAGAGTATGGCCTTTGCTTAAAGGATGCGAAGTGGATGGTGAAGCGCTGCATTTGAGAGTCGCCTGCGTGCGGATATGCGCGGGCATGGGTAGTGGAGTTGTACATAGTGTTTTGGTATGTTCATGACTGTCCTTCAAAGGTGCTTTCCAAGCCACTGCGACTTTCTCCCAAAGCTGGTCGTTGCATGGCGTATTGTCGCTCTGGCCTCGGCGATACTAAGGATCCAGCCGAAGCCGTTCGTGTCACGTTGTACGACATTCTCCTGCTTATGCCACTTGAGCCTGTCTGCCGAACTCTGAACCGTTAACTGGACCGATATTGATACCAGCACTGAGCAGAGCCCAGGTGTCAACCGATGCGCCCTAGCTCCATTGCTCAGTCGTTGCGATTGTCATGAAGCGAATGCGAATGCGGACCTCAAGCAAGGGAGCCTGAGCCATATACTCGATGGCCATGGCTGGCGTCACTCTGTCGATTGCTCTGCATGTTGTGGCGAGCTCCCGATTTCGACTCAGCAGCACATTATGAACCGAACACGGACACTTCTTCCATGGACGCGTTGCGTTGCAGTCCGTCAGCCATCGAGCAATGTGCGGAGCTCTTTCCAGCAGATGGCGTCCAGCACCGCAGTATCAAAGCCTCCTCTCCAATGCAAGTGCCTTTCTGGAAGTCGAAAGGTAGACTCGCCTACCCGGCAGCAACGGAAAGCCGATGATCGCATTCGGCGTCTAATGGCCGCGGAGAAAAGACTCGCGCTATCAGACGAAGAGCGAAGGCAAAGAGACCAAAAGCGAATCGCTGAGCTGTGGTCGCGAGCAACATCGCCGCCGTCCGATTCTGAAAAGGGTACGAGTCCGCGAACAGCCCGACAGCGCAACATCGCAATGACGGAGATGGAGCTGGTCAGCATTGACGCCGAGCGCGACGACCTCTACACATCACTACTGCCTTACGCTAGGCGGATGATCAAGGAATGTGGAACCACGCCGGCTCGGACGGATTTCAGGAAGATTGAGGAGGCGTGCAGCGAGCATCTGCGTATTCTGGAGAAGCTGTGGGGTCTCTTGGGTCAAGTCAAGGCTGTCAGGAAGAAGATGCTTGAGCTACAGGTCTTCGCGCCGTTCGAGGAGATGGCTTTGGGCTCCCGGATAGGGGCATTTGTGGGCTGGCTGGCGAGGTTCGTCCTTCGGTATCCTGTGGAGATGATGCTCCTTAAAATCTTGCGTTATGTGAGCAATAAGATCATTCGGCATGCCCGGGAGCGCCGCGGTTAGGCATCCCGGAGATGACAGACTGGGATCTTTCTGGAAGTTGTATGATCCAGACCGAAGGGGGAGAGACGTAAGGCTGGAGTGGGCGATGCTTCTCGAGCATCTCGAGCATCACCTGTGCAATTGGTGCTCGGGCTGAAGCTACGTTCGCACGTGGCCGCTGAAGAAAGCTGCTATGCTAGCACTACCAACGCTCTTGCGGATAGTTGCTGCAATTGCTCGTAAGACTAGGTAGAGGCATTCGCCTTCGCAAATGCTGCAGATCGCTGGCATCGCGGCAGACTTGGGCGGTCCACCGGCAGGGCGCCAGATACCTGCGACATGCACTGGAGGCGCTGCACGCTGCTGGCAACTTGGACCGGAACACAGCAGCAGCACTCACTTGGTACGGTCATCATGTATTCACACCAGAGTACGTTTATTTGGACTCTATATCGAGCTCCATGTATCATCAGCCCAAAAATCCACCAGAGCGAATGACAGGACCGCATATGCAACAGTCGATTGCGAGAACGCCTATTCCTTCAAGCTCGCAGTCGTCGAGCAAGCCAAGAGACGACCATCATATCGCTAGCGCTCCTTTGCAAACGCCAAGGCCAAGGTCTACACCGGCGATATCTTGCAGTACCGCATCTCAAGCCGCCGGAGACTCGGAGTCGCCGCTGCGTCGGATACGCCG
>JAKLLW010000486.1:0-32026 GCA_022814695.1 Neocatenulostroma microsporum
ATGATGGGCGATGCAATGCTGCGTTCTAACATGTTCGCACTAGCCTGGACGAAACCCGGTGTGTATGCTTTCGTAGCCGAATAAGCCGATATTGAGCCGCTAATAGTGCCTCCGATATATGGATGTGCTTGCGTCAAAAGTTGCAGCATCGGCTCATTGTGGGACCGTGCGCTCGATTCTGCATGTGACGGCACGTGAAATTGCCCATTGGGCGGAGCACGCGCAAACTCTGATCATGGTCAGTCATTGCTCACATCTAATACCCAGCTTGTCACTGCTCACCTGGGTTTCCCAATCCGGCCAGTGCTTCAGCAGCATCGCGTATGGCCGGATCGTCTATAGAAACACTTGTAGATTTTCTGACCACATCGTCCATGCTCATAACGCTGCCCGCTTCGGACGGACTCGCAATTGCCGTGTCTGTACTCTTTCTTGTGCCATTGACTTGGCCATTTGGCTCAATGCGTGCCAGACTCCTGACCGAGGCCGGGGAGCCAGGCGCATTCTGAGGTGAGGAGTGCTGGAACTGCGGTGAAAGTACAGTCTTGAGGTCGGGTAGGGTCACGTCGGTGCTGGGGCGGAAGCGGGCGAGTTCGTCTGGTGGTGCGGGTGGGCGACCAAGGTCTGCTGTGTCTTGAGAGGCAGTGTAGGGCGGAGGTGTTGGCCGCTGAAGCTCCATGCTGCCGTCAGCACAGTCGAGACTCAGCTATTATGCACGTGGTAGTGTCTTGGATCGCCAGGCGACCTCCAGAGGAACATGTGATACTCGATGTCGAAGAGTAAAATTCTGTGTGAATGCGACAGAGTGATCAAAAGCACAATCATCATCCCGTGCGAGTTCGTGGATGGTCTGTGCATTTGCATGTGATGGCTCGGCAAAAGTTCAGAATGTCCGAGCCGGAGACACGGACACGAACCAACCACAACCCATCTGCCCATTTCTCCTACGACACCCTCGCGCACCTACAATATCGACACCATATCAATCTCCCTTTTCCTTCTGGAAAGCAGGCAAACCGCGCCGTAGTCTGAGAACTTGGAGTCAAGGTCACCCCATGCATCTTTCTGTGTAAGACGGGACGACCATCGGACAGCTGGCAGAGGCCTGCACGTCGAAGTCCGAGAGCTTTGCGGTCCAAAGAAGCCATTGATCCTATCATCTAGCACTCTACTCCCCGTCGCGATTCTTCAGCAGTAGGGATGCGACGGCTTGTGATTTGGGCGCCAAGCTACCTCGTATCCCATTGAGCTCTAACCAATGGGTGCGGGCAGGGGCAGTGACGTTGACGCGCGTCTGCATCCTTCGTGTAGGCAGCCGAGTTACTACGGCGGTAGGTATATCAAGCCATTGGACCTCTTAGCTTTGTTACTTGAGCACATCTCAATTGCATGTCCATTGAACAGACATCAACACATGAACTCTACAGAGCGCCACACACACCCAAACCCCAATCGTGAAGATCTCAACCATCCTACTCGGATTCTTCTCGACCCTCGCACACTCCGAATACGTAGACTCGCACTCTATCACTCTTGGTTCCGTCCAGACGACATACACCACTGGCGATGTAATCACGACTACCTGGGAAGCCAATCGAACCTACAAAGCAGAGCTCCTCCTTGTTCGCAAATTGGAATCCGGATGGCAAGACCAACACCAAATCTTCGAGGACAAGATTATCGATGCGGGAGAAGGTAGCTACACCTGGACTTTGCCCAGCGTCGGGCATCAAAGCGGTCCCTTTGCGGTTTGGTTGAACGGAGATGACTACCCGCACGACCCGAACAGCGAGTTCGATGGGTATGCTGCGCTCAGTGATTGGTTCAAGGTCGTCGACAACACGCCGAGGGTCTTCGCTGTGCCTCTTGAAGGATTGGGAATCGGCGTTCTGGTTGGCTTGGTGTTGGCTGCAGTGGGCGTGTTCTTCTACTTCCGCGCAAGACGTAATCGCTCAGTGCAGTTGACGGATTAGAGGGGCGAGCAGGAGCCACTCTATTTGAAAGGTGCTCCGAAGGCTTGGGCCAAAGCGATGAACAGAAACGTGGCTCGGGAAGCAGTGTATACATAGTACTATGGAGGCAACCAAGAAGCACACAGTGGGCTTGGATACGACGGATACCGTCACCCCGTATCACCGGATCTCGAGACGAAGCTGACCTCGCGCCTGTACACTAGCTTCTGAAGTTTGAAGTTCGAAAGGAGCCGTTGCCTCTATGATCTATCACTTTACTAGTCATGAGAATCGCTCACCCTATGGGTGTGAACTTCGACCGCGCTCTTATCTGGGCACCGTACTTATAGAACAGTATCGGGACCGGAGCAAAGACCACGGTAATGAAAGCCAGCAGAGAAGTGGCCCATTGCACGCCCAAGCCGTGGTACATCTTTCCTGCGAACAACGGGAACACAGCGCCAAATATGGATCTGATGAAAGTGTTGGCCGCGATCGCAGAGTTAGCATAGGGACCTGCGAGCACATAAGTAACAACGTCAGCGCATGTTTCAGAAGAATGGCTATAGCCAGTCAATGCGTACCATAGCAGTCCTGTAGAAGCGTGATTAGCCGAAGTCAGAAAGATTTGGATGGTAGAGCAAAGTTGATTGACTCACGATGATATAATTCACGCCCTGCCAGAACGTGACGAGACACGACATGCCCAAGAACGCCGAAGCGATCACTTGCGGAACCCAAATGACTGACGGCATGCTTGTCCATGCAAACCAAAAGAGCGCAATAGGCAAGATGATTGCACCGACGATCATAGGCGGCAAGCGCTCTTCCGGTATTGCTTTGCCGTGCTTGATGAAGGCACGTTTGAAGTTGGTCGCTGTCGAGTAGGCCATCATCCCGCCGCCCATCCCGATACCGATCAGGAACGAGCAGAAGGGTAGAGCGGCGACGCCAAGGGACCAGCCGCGGTCTTCGTGGAAGGAAATCGGGTACTAATGAGTAAGTCAGCATGCCAAGACTGCTTGAAGGCGAGAGGGAAGACATACAGCCTCAAACAGCAGATAAAGTATCCCATAAAGATAACTCATATACGCCGTCACAAGCGCCAGTATCGGCTCTTGCACGAGCATCACGAATGGCCGAATAAGATATATCGTCCTAATCGTATGAAACGTAATCCTGTTCTCATCGGCTTTGGCATGTAAAGCCCAGTTCTTCGTCTCGTAGCGAAGCCCTTTGGCACGTAACTGTAGTATACGAGCCGCTGACGTCTCTGGGATGACGAAGAGGCCGATGATACCGAAGAGTGCGGCCATGATTAGGGTGATCCATTGAGTCCAGCGCCAGCCCAAGTAGCTTTCTACGACGAAACCGCCGATTATGGGACCGACGACTGGTCCGCAGAAAGCTCCAGCAGCAAAAGCGCAAATAGCGTAAGCTCTCTCAACCGCATCCCAAAGATCAGCCATAGCCCCTCCAACAACCGCCAGCGGCGCCGACGCTCCAAGCCCACCAATAAACCGACCCAACATAATCGTCTCAACATTCTGCGCAACTGCTACCGGAATCTGGAAAATCGCAAACACCAAATACCCAGCGAATAACGGTACCCTGCGACCCCAGACCTCTGAAGCTGGTCCAAAAGCAATGGGTCCTAGTACGAAGCCCAGTAAGAAGAGAGCAACACCAAGTGTAGCCGTGACGCTTCCTATATCGAACTCCTCCGCGACAGGGCCGAGAGCGGAGGCGAAGATGGAGGAAGAGAAGGTGACGACGAAGGTCATTGAGCCCATGGAGATTGTGATCCAGATGCGTCTGCTTACGGGCCAGTTTCTGGGATTGCCTGGGTCGTCGGGACCGTCGAAGATTACGAGGTTGAGATCGGGCTCCTCTACGGGAGCGGAGGGCTCGAGGGTTTGGGTGGCGTGTTTCTCGACATCATCATCATCGTCTCTCCGTTGGCCAGCTTGTTTGTCGGTGTCGCCAAGGGACTTCTCATCTTCCTCGCTCGTGTCTATCGGCTCTCGTAGGTCGCGAGAGCGATCTTGCCTGTTCGTGCTGGTCTCCAGCGACATTGTGTCGTCTTCTCGGTCGGTGTCGTACGTTTGCCACTCGTGATGATGGGAAGAGATTCATCTTGACTATATACTTTCCTTGCATATCAAAGCCTAGTACATACTGCACTAATAAGAAGGTCGCTACCCGCTGAGGGTGACCGGCTTTAACCGTTGTCTCCGCACATCTGGTGCCGGACAGCCGGTAGAGTCACGATTGCTGATCATACATCAACTCCGCGAGCACACCACTGATAACGTGAACATTGAGGTGAGTCAGAAGACGATGTCGTGTTTGCCTTACAGCGGTTCGCACAGGAATCAATCCGCTATGAAGCCTCATCTCGCAGATCATGTATACAGTGACACTTGGTAAGCACAGCCTTACCGCAGACGGCTGTAAGTTAGCGAAATGCAGCAATGTCCGGGATCGAAGAGAGGTGAGTAAACAGAAGCCAATGGATCGAGATAAAAAACGATCACATATGCCACTGTCTCTCAAAGTCTTGGATTAGAGAACTTGTACTCCTTCGCTTTCCAACCCAACGAGAGACTGAGCCGCGCTTCCTTTCCTGCGAGGGTAACGGGTCCGACCTCGTTGGCGACATTCGTGCAAGTACGCATGATCGCCGGAACCTCGATGGCTGGTTTGCACGTGCAGCTGACAGCTCTCTTCCACGAGCGGAAATGCGGACGAGCACAACAATGGAACCCGAATCCATCTCTTAAGCCTTTTACCTCCTTATCCCTGTCGAGCAAGAAGTCGTATATCCGCAGTCTCAGCTCTGCCGGTATCCCAAGAAAGCTCGCTCGTGATGGCACTCCAGCCTGCCTATTCTGTTCCTTGGGTCCACGAGCGGCTTGAGTGATCGCCTCCGTGGTCTCCATCCGCTCTGAGTCCAAGTGAGATTGCTGTGCCTGCTCATGGGCCAACTCAGCGGCTCGGATCGTCTTTTTGACATCCTCCATCTTGTCTGGGTCTAAGTTACGAAGTCAGTGAGACGCTCGCTGTCAGGTGTCTTGCGTATCTCTGACCTGGTGAAGCAACCGCTGTGGACGTTCGTACGTTGTCGAGATGCACGCTGGAAGTGAGAGCGTGTGAGGTTAGAGCCGGTGCAGAGGTATGCACAGCGACGTTGTGCACGCTGAATGCGTACGAAGCTGTGGAACAAAGTCAGTGTGAAAGTGAAAAGTGCGTGAACTCACGTTAAGCACGCTGCAGCCTTGGCAATCACATGCCACGTCTCCTATCACTGCGATGTCGTGAAGATGTAAGCATTACACTATTACCATTCGCTTTCCTAGGTGCTATCCCATCTAGCAACCGTGTAAGTACACTCCCAATGCTCCCCAAACCCAATTCCACTCACGCCTGGTATGCTATCGTACAGGTTATCTCATATACATCTTTGGCGCGCCTGCTGCTGCGGCCTTTCCTTCTCATCTAGCGTCTGCGAGCGCTCTTCCTCCTCTTGCGCCAAGCGCTTTCTTGCGTCCGATCTCCAGGGACGATGATCTTACAACTCTTGCCGGCCTTCACGAGCCCAATCCCCTTCCTTTCGAGTCACGACTTCGTGGCGCTCCATGCTCACAAAACAGTACTCCCACCCCTGAAGCCCAGCCCGCTGGCTTTTCTCTCGCCGTCACTTCAACCACGAAGAATCACACAAAAGCCTCCTAAGCCTTCCTGCTCCTCGTGATCCTCTGGCTCCCACCTGATGTCTGGTTCTCCTTCCCGCTGCTGATTCCGCTGGCCGTGCCATTCATCATCTGCCCGCTCCCGCTCAACCTTCTCCTGACATGTTGCACATCGGGCACCTGCTCGTCCTTCATCTCCACGAGAGCACTAGTCGCGCGACCCCGACCCTTCCTGACCGGCTTCTTGTACGTGCTGATGTAGAATCCAATAAACAGCACCAAGTAAGAAGTGATAATCCCCATGCCCGCAAACGCCGCGAATTCCTCCCCTGCGCAGACTCCAGCAGTCGGCAACCATGGGAAGTAAGAGGCCGAGAAGTAGGTGTAAGAAGCGAAGTAGATGAATCCAAGGTCGATAACGAACTGGATGATCTGCAGCATAGTAATGTATTTCTTCCACCAGATCCTTATCCCCCTCGCCGACTGGAAGTAGTACCAGTACATGACCACATGTACCGTGAGGTTGAGGACAATGGGGACCCATGAGACGGCGGTGTGGCCTAGGAGCTGAGTGTAGCAGAGCAGAGCGGTGGCGCCGTGGTGGTAGGTGTGCAGGAAGGTGAGGGGCTTCTTTTTGAGGAAGAGGAAGACGGTGTCGATTAGTTCGAGGTATTTTGTTAGGTAGTTCAGCTAGATAGACAGGCTTGTTAGCTTTGGCGGACGGGCTGGGTTCTGGGAGGGGGCAGGCGTACGTAGTAGAGTACGACCAACGGCTGCGTCCATCCGCCATTGTAGTCGCAGATGGCGTAGAAGACTCCATGTCGTGTGAGCGTCGGGATCAGCTGCTCCAGGTACAGCGCCAGCAGGACTCCGCTGATGAGCGTCAAGTAGAAGTTGTGGATCTTGAACAGGCCATTCAATTTCATAGGCTCCCGCGACTTCATGAGTTCTCTCCCGCCAAAGATGATGATGTAGTAGGAGATCAACGTGACCGCCGTCTCGGTCATACTCGCCATGGGCGTCTGACCGGGGATGAATTCGAATTGCTCTGGTTTGTAGCCGCGGACGGTTTGGAAGGCTTTGGAGAAGATGGGCCATAGTGCTACGCCGAAGGGTCGATCGAGGGTTGGCAGGCCGACTTGGAGCCAGTCTGGTTGCGCCATGATTGCGTTTGAGAGTATTCCAAGGGGAAAAGATGTATGGGTGTATTCAAGCTGTATGATCCTACTCTTGGGGCGTAGCGCGGAGGCCTTCGGATGGAGTCGCGTGTCGCGGCGCAAACGCGTTGGAACTTTGAAGGCAACCAAAGTCTCCTCTACAACGATGTCAAAGGAGCGACTGGAAGGGAGAGGAAGAAGGCGGTTGCGACAGTGGGGAGGCACAACGGGGAGGAAAGGATGAGGTGTAAACAGAAGGTGGGCATGGTTGGAACAATTTCAAGGGGCCCAAAATCATCATCCAATCTCCGCCAAATTCTGCCCGCCAACGGCCTGCCTCGGCACGAACCTGTTCTCCGGCGCCAGCACCTCGCTCTCGTACCTGACGCGCCAGAGCATTACGATGATCACGAGCATTTCAATGCGGACTTTAGGGTGACTGAGCGTGCTAGAGGGACATGGGCGTCGCAGGGGAGAGGATCACGAGATAGATCACCAGGCGGAGGTCGGGAAGCATAGGGCTGAAGAACGATGTTTCCTTATTAGCCACACGTTGTCCATTGGACATCTCCCGGAAGCGTTGTAAGACAGAAACCTCGCTGCCACGGTCTACATACAAGCTATGTGATGAAGCCGTGACTAGAGTCAAGACTGAACACTTCGTCTGTTGTCCAAACATCCGTTATAGAGACGTACCCACTTTTATACACGTGATCGTGCTCCGGCTCCTTCCAGGGGAAGCCGGCCAAATGCGACAACTTCCGAGAATCGACGTCCAGTCGAACTGCAGGAAGCTCGTCAAGCTACACATTTTGCTGCACCACCCACGCGACACCCTCTCCACTCACACATCCCACACCAATGTCTTCAGCATTTGTCGCTCGCATTGCGCGGGCGAGATTCTCGGCCACCATCCGCCCTACCACCGCGCGGTTCGCAAAGCCGACAGCATCTTTCTCGACAAGGAGCACCGGGCTCAGGATGCCGGCCAATGACCCTCACGACCCGCATCATGAGGAGAGCTTTGAGGAGTTCACTGCGAGGTATGCACTGCCCACCTACGTGCACACCGAGGGTGGAGAGCCAATGGCTGCTGGATCCATCTCAAACTAGAAGAGAACTCCACAATGCATGTACTGACATAATGGGTGACATAGGTACGAGAAAGAATTCGACTCGGTCCAAGACGTCTTCGAGCTCCAACGCAACCTCAACAACGCCTTCGCCTACGATCTCGTCCCCTCACCTTCTGTCCTGGTAGCTGCTTTGAAGGCGGCGAGGAGGGTGAATGATTACCCGACTGCTGTCAGGGTGTTTGAGGGTACGTTTATACCACACCACACCAAACCATACATCATACACCCCACACACTCCACAAGTCGTAAGGTGAGAGAGGGTACAGATCGGCTGACATGTTATGTGAAACGACAGGCATCAAAGCGAAAGTAGAAAACGTAGGGCAATACCAAGAGTACCTCAAAGAACTGCAACCGATCCGGGAAGAGATGGGCGTGGTGCTGAAGGAGAACTTGTTCCCGGAGAGCATGGCCGGGGAGCGTCTCGGTGAGGCACGCGGCCACGGTGCATAGAAAGACTCTGAACGCAGCTATCGGACGAAGAAGGGCTGGCGACAGGAAGGAGACAAAGCGCAATAGAAAGACCGGCAATACTTGTACATTGGGCAACGGCATGATGTGCGGAATGCCTGCAGCCGCGCTGTGTAATGCTATGCTACAATTGTGCTACTATAGCCTTGCTCTGCAGAATTGAACTTTGTGTACAGATTGACACCGTGCTTCTGCAACAGTACTCAACCGATACTGACGTGTAGCACCCTTGAAGAAGCCGGGAGGCCGTAAGACTACCGCATGTTTGCGGGTACATCTAACAACCCTTGCACCTACGGAGGCGGTCTCAGATACCCAAACTGCCATTTGCGTACATAGACATCCGCCAACTCTCACCCCCATCGAATCTTGCATGTAAGCAATTCTCCGCAGAATCTGTAGTTCTCTCTACGAAGCAGTGGCCAAAGCAGCCTCATCCTTGCATCTCGACATCAGAAGCTAGTGCGCCTGTGGCGGCGGACGGTCCATCTTCTCCCCCTCCTGCACCTACACCCGTAGATGACTCCGGCACCAGTGGTATCTCAAAAGCTGCGACCGGAAACTCCTCAGCGCTGCCCACTCCACTTCCACTTCCCATATCAGTCCCTTCGGCTCCTGTGGCAGTAGCAGCACTTTCAACCGCACCTCTCTGTTCCGTCCCATCGAACTCCACGCCAGCCGCAAGTTCAACACCGGTCACACTGCTGCCACCTTTCATATCAATGTCTTCGGCTCCTGTGGCAGCAGCAGCAGCACCCTCAACCGCACCGCTCTGTCCCGGAGCATCCATCCATGCGCCTTGGAGCCCTCCTCCACCTCCCATATCACCATTGGTATCATCAGTAGCAGCACCAGTAAAAGCACCGCTCTGCTCCGGAGCATGCATCAATGCCCCCTGTAGGAACCCCCAAGCGGCGCCAGCTCCCTCTCCCACATTAGCAGAGGTGCCAGCAGCAGCGCCTTCACGAACCGGCTCTCCTGGCGCATCTTCATCGCCCGCTTCCTGTTCTCCATCCGCCCCTGTGCCAGTGGCAGCCCCAAAGCCACCGTCCTCATCCACAACGCCTTCCGCGTCAGCATCCTCATCTCCAACCCCAGCACCCCCCTCACCACCCACCGCGCCGCCACCCTCCCCAGCCATAAAAGCCCCCTGCGGCCTCGCCATCGTCTCCTTCTCCTTCTCCTTCTCCCCCTTCCTCTTAGTAAAAAGACAATGCTTAGCCAATCCACGATAATCCGTCGCCAAAGCCTTCAACTTACTGCTCTGCGGCAAATGGTCGAACCTCGCTTGCCACACATTCCCATCATTCAACACATCCGGAAACGTCGCTATCACCTCATAATCCTCCTCGTTCGGAGTTTCGCCCAGTAAGAGGCACTTGAATTTATCCCTCATAATGATCCTCGCCTTCGCCATTGTACCGAGGTGGTACCAACCACTCTGATGGACGTCGCAGACGGGATTGAGGTTATCAGTATTCAGGAAGGATAAGAGACGGGCGTCCGTGATATCGCATATCTGCCAAGTCTTAACATCGCGATCCGCAGACACGCCGTCGAAGATGTGATTCCGGTTATTCTTGCGGCTCTTCATATTAATGTATGTTTTCGCGGCTTTGAACTGTTCCCTATCGAGCTGGAAATTCATCGTTTGATACTTCCTGTACTCCGGGTCTGTACGAGGGTCTACGCCGAATTTTATGAGTGTATCGCGCCATGGCCCGGCGGAGAAGGAGTAGCCGCACCATTCGCGGGCTTCGTTCATGACGGTGTCGGTGTAGCCTGGGCACAAGTTGAAGAGGACGCGTTTGGTTACTATTGGGCGTTTTTCGAGCAGGGATTTGATGTCTTCGATTGCGCGGGGCACTCTGTCCATGGTGGATTTCCTGCCGCCGAGTTTGAGATTGGGCGGAGGAGCTGTAGGTACAGAGGGGGCGTCAGGGCGGATAGATTCGAAGTTCCTTTTGGGCACGCCTTGGGAGTTCCAGGTTATTTCGTTGCCGAGGGAGTCGTGGCCGTAGCTTACGTAAGGGGCTTGGTTGTAGTTGTATTGATAGGGTTGGGCGGTGGGGAGGAAACTTGGGGGGAGCGGGTAGGCGGTTATGTGTTTGGAGCCGGTCGTAAGGTCCACGCGGAAGTTTTTGAGTTTATCGTAGGAGGGCTGGGAGAGGAGGTGGGAGCGGATCTCATTCATGATGGGAAGGTCGTCGGTGCGCATTTGAAAGTCGGGTTGGGCGCGGAAGCGGTGGGTTTCTGGGATTGTGCCGATGGGTTGGATGGTGTATGCGCCTTCTGCATCACGCAGTCGTTGGAGGAGATCCGGAGCTTTAATGCTGGCATCCTGCGGTTCCTCTGATTCTGTGAAAGCGTCGTCCGAACCTCTTTTGCGTTTGCGGCCGGTTCGCTTAGGTACCGTGACCTTAACCAGCACATTCCGGACTGGTAGACCGGTAGAAGAGAGCTTCTTGGCTAGTGGGTCGTGAGGCCGCAGAGACACGCCAATGACAGGCTCAGCATCGGCCTTGTATCTCGAACCCACTCTGATCATACCGTCGCCGACCTTGTGCTCAAGTACCTTGCCACCTCGTCAGCTCGAAGCCTGACGTACGAAAAAAGATAAGGTATGTACCTACATGCTTCATCTGCGCCTCGCCACCGAGGGACTTGATGCCATTATCGAGATTCTTGACGAGACATGGATGTTCGATACTCACGATGCGCTCTTGAGGCACAGTGTACGTTGGCGCCTTTGACGGCTTTGGTAGAGATGTCTCTGCCTGTGCCGCCACACTCGGAACGTTCGGTCCTGCCATCGCTGTCTCACGCTACACGCGTTGAGCGTTGCAGTCGTAGTCCCGTCAACGGCGAGCTTCTAGATGTGTGATCTGTGGCCAGGCTGGGTGACTGCAGTGACTGCATGCATGTGGATGGAACCTGGCATGCCTGGAAGAGGGCGGGGAACGAGTGCTTGGCGCTTTCTTCGAGACGAATCCCAAACACCCTGACTGCATCCATGATCCACGACGACACCGACAACACTCCAATGCCGCTTACTGATTGTTGTTCACTGTCGCAGTGAATCTCTCAATCACCTGAACCTCTTTTCAACCTACTCCGAAGCTCCTCCGATCACGTGCTGAGCCTCAAACAGCCAAGCCTCGCTGCCATCACCGATCCACTCCCTACCACCCGAGTCGACCTCATGGCAACATAGAACAGCACGATATACTCTCATACTGTACCTACACGGCACGAAAGACATTAGGAAGCTGTGAAGGCGTGGAAAAGGTGGAAACAAGGACCACCTCCCGGCCGGGAAGCCGTTCCCTTGCAGACAGCGGCATTGGCTAGCCATCTCATTGGCGTCAACACAACACCATGAAAGGCTTCAGACAACGAGTGGTATGTATCTCTCTTTCCTTGGGTGGTGTGAACGCGATATTGATGACGCAATCTGACAGCAAGAGCAGCTTTCGCGTGCGAAAGACCGGGAGGGCAACAAGCTCGCCAAGAAGAAGGACTCCTCGTCCGGCACAGCATCGCCTCATGGCGGCTCGTCGACCCAATCGCCCTCCGGCTCAGCGCATGCTACGCCGACATCCTCCACATCCAACCTCGTAGACGCGCGAAACAAGCCGCTTCCGGGTCCTGATGGGCCAGTACAGCCAGGAGCTGGCGCGCCAATGCCCGGCCCGAACATGGGCTTTGGTCCTCAGGGCCAGTTTCAGCAGCAGCAGGGCGCGGGTCATAGTCCCAATGTTGGACCACAGCAAGGACCCGGCACTCCAGGACGGCTTGGGCAGCTCCCACCCAGCGTAGTCGTGTCGCCAAGCGCGCCGGTAAGCATACCGCATCTTCATGCACAAGGAGACATATGCTAACAAGAAGCAGCACGTTCCACCGCCAGGCGCCGCAGAGACTATGCCTCACGATCTCGCACCTCCCAAAGCCGGCACCAAGAGCTTGATGTTCGACCGGCTACAAGCGACACCGAAGGATACAGTGCCGGAAGGCGTTAGGACACCCAAAAGGCAGCACTCTTCGCGCTTCGACATCTCCGACCAAAGACAGCGCGAGCTCGAGAAGCTTCCTGGCTTCCATGAGGTCCCTCCGAACAGGCGCCAAGAGCTGTTCATGCAAAAGCTGGACCAGTGTAACATCATCTTCGACTTTAACGATGCCTCGGGTGACATGAAGAGCAAGGAGATCAAGCGGTTGGCGCTACACGAGCTGTTGGACTACGTCGCGCAGAACAGACAGGTCATCTCAGAGCCGATGTACCCGCGCGTGGTGGAGATGTTCGCGAAGAACTTGTTCAGACCTATACCTCCGCCAATGAACCCGCAAGGCGAAGCGTTCGACCCCGAAGAAGACGAGCCGGTTCTGGAAGTCGCTTGGCCGCACATCCAGGTCGTATACGAGTTCTTCTTGCGCTTCATCGAAAGCCAGGACTTCAACACGAATTACGCGAAACAGTACATCGACCACGGCTTTGTACTGCAACTACTGGAGCTTTTCGACTCAGAAGATCCAAGAGAAAGAGACTTCCTGAAGACGACATTGCACAGGATATACGGCAAGTTCCTCAACCTGCGATCGTACATCAGACGGAGTATCAACAACGTGTTCTTCCAATTCATATACGAGACCGAGCGCTTCAATGGTATTGCCGAACTACTGGAGATACTCGGCTCAATCATCAACGGCTTCGCGCTGCCGCTGAAGGAGGAGCACAAGCTGTTCCTGACGCGCGTGCTCATCCCGCTGCACAAGGTCAAGAGCTTGAGCATGTACCACCCGCAGCTGGCATACTGCATTGTCCAATTCCTGGAGAAGGATGCAGCGCTTACGGAAGAGGTCGTACTGGGCCTGTTGCGCTATTGGCCAAAGGTCAACAGTACGAAGGAAGTCATGTTCTTGAATGAGGTGGAAGATATCTTTGAGGTGATGGATCCGGCGGAATTCGCGAAGGTGCAAGAGCCGCTGTTCAATCAGCTTGCGAAGAGTGTTGCGAGTCCGCATTTTCAGGTAAGCATGGCCGCGAGTGTTGAATTGGTGACGGTGATGCTAATGCGCCTCAGGTCGCCGAACGAGCGCTTTACTTCTGGAACAATGAGTACTTCTGCAACTTGGTCAGCGACAACGTCGACGTCATTCTGCCAATTATGTTCGCGCCGTTGTACGAGAACTCGAAGGGACACTGGAATAGGTTCGTCATCACTCATATACGATATCCGGCGTGTTGTGCTGACAGACCTCAGAACCATCCACGGCATGGTGTATAACGCCATGAAACTCTTCATGGAAGTCAACCCTCAGCTCTTCGACGAATGCTCGCACGAGTACACCGAGCAACAGAACAACGCAGAGGCCGTCAAAGCCAACCGCCAAGCAAAGTGGGACAGGCTCTCACAGCTCGCTGAGCAAATGAAACAGTCCAACGGGCATGCTCCGGCGGTGCGGCCTCCTCCAGCCGGGTCTACAGGAAGTTACACTAGAAACGGCGTCGCGAGCCCCATGCGAGCGGATGGGGACGGCGACCCCATGAGCCAGGATAGCTCGCGCCGGATGGAGCAGTTGAGATTACAGGACGATTCCGGCGGCCGGGATCGGAGAGCGAATTATGGCAACTCGGTACGTTGACCAGTGCTGTCTACTGCTCTGCCTGGATCGAGATGAACCTTCTTCCTACTTATCTTACTTCCTGTGGAACCTGGCCAATGTACCGTACCGTACCCTATGAAGAGCATACACTTAATCGCATTCTCACGATTCTTTTTTGCGGCCTTACGGCTGGCTTGTTCTTCTTCGTTCACTTCATACTTACTTGCTTCAATTCTTTCTACGATGACCTTAGCGTTCTTTGCATACCGGCTTGGCGTTCTGATTGGCGTTAGAAGCGTTCACATGGCGGCAGCGGCAGCGCCGGCTCAGATGCTGCGAAAGTGCAGCACAAAGCGACTATTGGGCACGGCATGAGCAGGACCAGATCCAGGAGCAACAGCAACGGCGGACAGAGACCTACTTCGTCTGGCACTCAGAGAAGTCCTGCTGCATCGCGCAGTAACTCTATTGATGGGGTCACGAGTCCGCGGATGGGTAGAGGGCCCGATAAAGTCGGGATTAGGCAGGTTTGAGGGTATGAGGGATGAAGCAGAAGGCAAGGGGTGGGCTAGATGGGTTGTGGACAGGTGGCTGATCATGATGGGATGGGATGGGATGGGATGGGTGACGGCAGTGGTTAGGCGATCGATGACAGTACCTCCTACAGCGGACTCGTCGGAATGAGGATTTGGGTGCTGGTGTTAGGAAAGTCTCTGTGTGCTCGTATGCTTTGAGACCTTTGAGCGGCATGGCGTGGATAGATGGGATCAAGCGGGTAGTACCTATGGGCTCGTGATTTCATTATGGCAAAAGCTATTGTATCATCACTCGAGATCTCCCTATATCTCAACGCCGTTACAGTGCTGGGCGTAAACTAGCAAACGTTCATGAGGTTCTGAGTGCGGTCTAGGTCTAGCGCTAGGCATAGTGAATGGTAAAACAAGCTTCCATTAGCGTCGGAGGCATCTCGGCCAATAGCAGCTCTTTCCAGACCTGCGGAGCAACAAATTCTACCTCCATTTCTCTGCGAGACCTTCACTCACCAGAATGTGAGACCAAGCACTAACTCACTGCCATTGGCGTGGGGATACAACTCATCATGCAGGACTCGCAAGAAGCGTATAAGGCTTTCCCAGGCTCGGCGGCCTTCTCAGACTTTCGCCTTAAACGCATATCGACCGCGATCGGCGCACAAGACCTTCAAGCGATATGGGTTCACTATGTGTCTTCAGAGCAGCCTCTCACGGCCCAGCAAACAGCGATACTGGATCAACTGCTCGAGTATGGATCGTATCCGGACTCGACAGAATCACTATACGGCGCTCTACGTAGAGCCATCAATAACGAAGCGCCACCAGACGATGAGTCTGTCCAACTCTTCTACGTTTCCCCAAGGCCTGGCACTATTTCACCATGGAGCTCGAAGGCGACGAGTATTGCGCAGGTCTGTGGATTGGCGAAACCGGCAGAGCGCTTTCGAGTTGAGCGAGGCATTGTCTTTGCCGCCAGGTTCGATCCACCGACCAGCGAGATCCCTCATGCGGATGCGCTGCACGATCGGATGACGGAGAGCATTAGCACACAGCCGCCGGACCTTCATGTCATGTTTGCACAGGGTCAGCCGGCTCCTTTGGAGAGGATACAATTGCTCCACCACGCCGACGGCCCCAAGGCTGCGCTCAGTGAAGCCAATCGCAGGCTCGGGTTGGCGCTGGACGATTCAGAAATGGAGTACTTGATTGATGCGTATTCGAATCAGCTGCAACGGAACCCGACGGATGTAGAGTTGTTCATGTTTGCTCAAGTCAATTCAGAACATTGCAGGCATAAGCAATTCAACGCTGACTGGACGATCGACGGGGTTCAGAAAGACAAGAGTCTGTTCTCGATGATCCGGAATACGCACAATGCTCACCCGAAGCATGTCATTAGCGCGTACAGCGATAATGCAGCGGTATTGCAGGGCTACGAGGGTGGTCTTTGGGCGCCAGAGAACTCTACGGGCGAATGGAAGCAGACTAAGGAGACTGTGCACTATCTCGCGAAAGTAGAGACGCACAATCACCCGACCGCAGTCTCGCCATTCCCGGGCGCAGCTACAGGCTCAGGCGGCGAGATCAGAGACGAGGGCGCTGTTGGCAGAGGCTCGAAACCCAAGGCTGGTCTGGCCGGCTTCACGGTCTCGGATCTTTTGATCCCTGAGCACCGCCAGCCGTGGGAGATGGATGTTGGGAAGCCAGCACATTTGGCGAGTAGTCTTGATATTATGCTCGAGGCACCAATTGGGAGCGCTGCGTTCAACAATGAGTTTGGACGACCATGCACTACTGGGTACTTCCGCACGCTCACTACGAAGGTCCCGGTCGAAGACGGTAAGGATGAAATCAGGGGGTACCACAAGCCCATTATGATTGCTGGAGGTGTGGGCACCGTTCGTCCGCAGCACGCTCTGAAGCAGAAGGGACTCGTCAGCCCTGGAGCGCATCTCGTTGTCCTAGGTGGACCCGCTATGCTCATTGGACTTGGCGGAGGCGCTGCGTCAAGCATACAGTCTGGTGAGGGCAGCGTGGATCTCGACTTCGCAAGTGTGCAACGTGGCAATGCGGAAGTACAAAGACGTGCACAGGAAGTGATCAACAGCTGTACAGCCCTCGGTCCGCAAAGTCCGATCCAACTGATCCACGATGTCGGTGCGGGTGGGCTCTCGAACGCTCTGCCCGAGCTTGTGGAAGATGCTGGCTTTGGTGCACGCTTTGAACTGCGCGAGATTGACAACGCGGACAGAAGTCTCAGCCCGCTGCAGATCTGGTGTTGCGAGGCACAAGAGCGGTATGTCATGGCTATTGCTCCGGATAAACTCGACGCCTTCTTGCGACTCTGCAAGCGAGAACGATGCGGCTACTCTGTCGTCGGAAAGGCACAGAAGGAGAAGCGCCTGATGCTCATGGATAAGGATTCACAACAGGAGCCTACTCCAATCGACCTGCCGATGCCCGTTCTCTTCGGCAAGCCACCCAAGATGCACCGCATTGTTGACTCGAGGAGACTGAAGCTGCCAACGTTTGACAGCACGCTCTCCACTTACCTGCCAAAGATTTCATCTCAGGCAGTACTGGGTAATGCTGTAGATCGCGTCCTAGCATTGCCAGCTGTTGGATCGAAGTCGTTCCTCATCACGATCGGAGATCGAACAGTCGGCGGTCTGACCGTCAGAGATCAAATGGTCGGACCGTGGCAAACGCCAGTAGCGGATGTCTCGGTCACTGCTACTTCACTCACGCCAGGTATTCGAACAGGCGAAGCGATGGCCATGGGCGAGAAGCCAACACTTGCGCTCATAAACCCGGCGGCGTCAGCGCGGATGGCTGTCGCTGAGTCGTTGATGAATATCGCTGCAGCAAGCACAGAGAATCGGCTCAACCGCATCCGTTTATCGGCAAACTGGATGGCAGCGAGCAGTCACCCAGGCGAGGGTGCGAATCTATACGAAGCGGTTGAAGCCATCGGCATGGAGCTGTGTCCAGAGCTTGGCATTAGTATACCCGTTGGCAAAGACTCAATGTCTATGAAGACAAAGTGGGAAGACAAGGAGGTGACTGCACCGTTGTCGCTTGTTATCACCGCTTTCGCTCCGGTCAACGATATCGGCAGCACATGGACGCCTGCCTTGAGGCGGCCGGAAGAGGTGGGCGAGACCCTCTTGATGTTTGTCGATCTAGCGGAAGGCCGTAAAGCACTTGGTGGCTCTGCGCTGGCACAGGTCTTCGGCCAAGTAGGCAACCAGGCGCCAGACGTCCATGATTCCGATCTCATCAAAGATTTCTATAACGCCGTCGAACAGCTACACGAGTCGAACATCGTGCTTGCCTACCATGATCGCTCAGATGGCGGTCTGTTCGCCACATTGGTGGAAATGATGTTCGCTGGGCGCTGCGGGCTGGCAGTAATGCTGGACAACATCACCAAGTCTGGCAGGACACAGGATCTCATCGAGTGCTTGTTCAACGAAGAGCTTGGCGCCGTCTTTCAGATCCGCAAGCGGGACGAGAATGAGTTCCGAGGCGTCTTTGCACCCTTGCGGCCAATCGTCATCGCAACGGTACCAAAGGCACCAAAGCACGATCTGTCAATGCACTACAGCGCCGACTGCGTCTACCGTGCACCAAGAGAAGAGCTGCAGCAGAAGTGGTCGCACACCTCGTGGGCCATGCAGCGTCTGAGAGACAACCCGGAATGTGCGGATGCTGAGAAAGCGAACATTGACGACAATAACGATCCTGGTCTACGCTTCAAGCTTACATTCAAGCCACAAGAGAATATCATGAGCTACGCCACTAGCTTCACATCGCAGATAAAATCCAAGCCAAGAGTAGCTATCCTACGCGAGCAAGGTGTAAACGGGCAGGCTGAGATGGCCTTCGCGTTTGCCTGCGCGGGCTTCTCAACCATCGACGTGCACATGACAGACATTCTTTCCGGCCGCTTCTCGCTCGCCTCGTGCGTTGGTCTCGCGGCATGTGGCGGCTTCAGCTACGGCGATGTCCTTGGTGCCGGTCAAGGCTGGGCTAAGAGCGTCTTGCTGCACGAAGGGGCCCGCAATGAGTTCAAGAACTTCTTCGAGCGCAAAGACACTTTCACGCTCGGTGTCTGTAACGGCTGCCAATTCCTCTCCCGCTTGACGGAACTCATTCCTGGAGCAGAGAGCTGGCCGACCTTTGAGCGCAACATCAGCGAACAATACGAAGCCCGTGTGTGCATGGTAGAGGTCACCGATCCGCCGTCACATGCACCGAGCGTCTTCTTGCACGGAATGCATGGCTCGCACCTGCCCATCGTGACCGCACACGGTGAAGGACGAGCGAGCTTCTCGCCTACCGGTGGCTCCTCGCCGCAGTCACTGGTCGATCAGGGACTGGTGTCGATGCGGTATACGGACAACTATCTGAAGCCCACCGAACGGTACCCGTACAACCCTAACGGTAGTCCACTAGGCATCACGGGAGTAAGGACGCCTGATGGGAGGGTGTTAGCAATGATGCCGCATTGCGAGCGGACGATCTTGAAGGATGTGGGTAGCTATATTCCTAAAGAGCAGGCGAAGGAGTGGGGTGAGTTTGGGCCGTGGATTCGGATGTTCAAGAGTGCTAGGAGGTGGTGTGGCTAGTCACTATACTTGTGCACCACTGTCCACTCCTCCGAGGTATGGTCTGCGCATGCTCCGCGGCCACGAGGGGGAGGAACGGCGTACGAACGATACGATAGTCACTACGGCAATATGCCCATGCTTTGACCTTAGGTATGCTGAAAATACTTCTCACAATCTCAGTCTTCAACAATCGGTTCTTCACAAACCATTGCCCTTCTGGAACAACTAGTTGCGATCCATCCAACATGAGAATACCAAACCCATTCCGCAGCAAGCCTGCAGCAAGCCCGCACATCATCACTGAGGGAGACCTAAAAGGAGCCCTGAGTATACACAATGAAGGTAGTTATGAACACTATCACATCTTCTACCACTGTTTTCATTGTCACATCGAACGACTGACAGAGTATAGCTCGACGCCTACTTGGCGTCTACCCCCTCCTACTCGACGAGACTCTCTCTCAACACGCCCAGGATCAGGCTATGTACCATGCCTTTCTCGATAAAGGACTACAAGTCCTGCACCGCGGTGGTATGACTGGCGAGGGCGAGAACGTCACATTTGTTCCACACAAGCGAAGAGCGACTCCTTTGACCGACGCCTGCAATATGTGGATGCTCGAACGCTCCAATTGGAAAGGAGGGAAGTTTCGCATCGATGGCTGTAAGAAGTGGGCGCATTACACTCAGGTACGTGGGCTTAATCCTGCAATATTAGTCGGCTCCATGCTTGGTAGTTCGCGACCGTGTCAAACCAGCTTGAAGCCCACGATCTCGAAATGCTGACGTTCAAACAGATGATGTGGAGTACCACCGAGTATGTCGGCTTCGGTGCTGCGAAAGCGGCATCAGGGACTATTTACGTGGTCGCCAGATACTCGCCCGCTGGTAACCGCCGAGGAGAAGAACCGTTCAGAAGGTCCATTGATGACGCATGGGAGGATCCCGAGAGACATGGGCGGCCACGACCTAGGTGTGTTGTGCAGTGATTGACGGGCATCTGGTGAGCCTGACACACGTACGATGGCAGAACTAGGTAGGTTGAAGCTAGCTGGTTTGGAGGTGTTTGGGCGTTTGGAACTGGTACATCAGTAGCGATAGTGTCAGCAATTAGCACGAAATGTGCCATGCTCCCATTTTCGTCGATGCTCGCGGCGTTCCTTATCGTTCTAGAAATGATCTAAAGGAGGATCGCAAGTGAAGTGAACCCGTCATCTCGGTTGCAAGGCTGACCCGGTGGAGCGGAAAGCGTTCGGTAGACAGGGATGTTGCGCTACAATTGCCAAGTCTAGACAAACCTAGTGACCCTAGATGTCATGTCCCGAGATCCACCAAGCTTGCTCGGTCGGCAGTGAAAAGCAATTGTTTTCGTCTCGAGAATGTCCTACGACAACGACACCGATCCCCCATCGCCGCAGTGCGCGTGAGCGCGATTCAGAGACTTCACTCAACACACAGTGAGCGACAAAGAAAGAACGACTGGAGGCGCAGCAGGAGCCAAGCAGCGCAATTGCTCGGCGTGCGACTCGTAGGCGATGGCGAAGGGGCACCAGGAGTGAGCTCTGCGGCAGTGAACACCGACGGCGACGACACCATCTCATATCGACCCTTTCAGAGAGCGCTGGCGCTTAAGCTTCACTTCATTTCTCATTGAGCTGCGAACCTTAAAGTAGGCGGCGGCGGACTCTCGAGTCCAGATCGTCGTAACCATTTTCTGGGAACCTCATCAACACCTTCCACCCATTGGCGACACCACAATACCGCCAACATGGCTTTCGAATGGCTGCACGCCATTACAGACCACCTGCCTCGGATACCACTCAATCCACGGGAATGGCGAAGGCCCAAATTCAACTTTATCGTCAACCACTACATTTACATGATCGGTTGGGCCCTCGTGGGCTCAATCATCGTATATCCAATGCGCAACATGGCATATATCGACGCCCTCTTCTTCACTGCCGGCGCCGCGACGCAATCCGGTCTCAATACCATCGATGTCAACACGATTGCCATCTATCAGCAAGTCACGCTCATGCTCATGGCTTGCGTGTGCAATCCTATATGGATCAACACTGGAGTCGTATTCGTACGCTTATACTGGTTCGAGAAGAGGTTCAAAGGTATCGTAGCGCAAGAGAATGAACGAAGAAAGTCGAGAAGTAGGACATTCACCAGGAACAAGAGCATGGGCAAGGAAAGTGAGGACACCTCCATAGACCCACAGATCCTTGAGAGTGGAGAGGCCGGCAAGCATATCAAAGTGCTCCACGATACCGTTAGGCCCAATGGCATGAGTGGGAAGACGGCGAAGTCGGATGCACTGGAGAGGGAGTTCAAGGACAAGATGGGATTGAACGAGTCCGCCATGAGTGTGTCGCCTACGCCACCTGGAGGCAGCAATAGAAGCAGCGACAACAGCGATGAGCTTGCTCCAGACGAGAAAGACGACGAGCAAGACCCAGAGACACCCGTGGCCTCGTACCTCGGCCTACCGGCTCGACTCAGTAGAGAGATTACGTTCGCAGACGAGGTAACTTCGCCACGCGCGCAACATGCACAGCAGTCGCCGAAGCTCAATGCGGTCCCTGAAGGGCCAGAAACCATCAACAAGCACATCCAATTCATAGAACGGCAGCAGGAGAACGCGAAGAAGGTTGGCGGAACGCTACGCATACCGGGTCCACGCGACTTCGATCGTGGAGACGCGCCGAAGGAACTTGATGATTCCGACAATGAGCTACAGCGTCCGCAGACTAGGAACACCATGGGCGCGGATAGTGTCGACGAGGAGACAGAGCGTGGTAGGCGGCTGAGCCGAGCCGACAGGGACGAGGCGTTGAATATGGACGACCATCAACCACATCGTGCGATCACGATTGCAGAGCCGGAGCATCCCGGTCATCGTGTGCGCGCCAGCGAAGATACTAAAGCAGACGAAGATGCACACGGTGGTTTCTTGAGCAAAGTCAAGAGCGGGCTCTCGCACCACCGTCGCAATTACTCCGGCGGCTCCGGCTTGATGAATGCGCGCGGGAGTATGGCAAGAACTTTCACCAACCTGACATCGAGAAGCAAGGAGCCCGTGGATCCGATGCCATATCTCAGCTACCAAGCCACGATTGGCAGGAACAGTGCTTTCGTGGGTCTGACACAGGATCAGCGCGAGGAGCTTGGCGGTATCGAGTACCGCGCTCTCAAGACCCTCGCGAAGATCTTGATCGCCTACTTCGTCGGCTTCCATTTGTCCGGCCTACTGGCGCTGCTCCCGTGGATTATGACCAACGAAACGAAGATGAGGATGTTGCGCGGCATCATTCCTAACAACAGCGGCTCACCCATACAGCCTGGTGTCAGTCCCGCTTGGTGGGGTGTCTTTACGCCGGCTTCGATGTTCAATGATCTGGGTTTCACGCTCACTCCAGACTCTATGGTCAGCTTCCAGAGCCAGGTCTGGGTTATGCTCTACGGATCCTTCCTCATCATCATCGGTAACACTGGCTTCCCGATCATGTTGCGCTTCGTCATCTGGGTTACATCGAAGTTCGCCACCGTTGGCAGTCCGCTTTGGGAGGAGCTGCGTTTCCTGCTCGACCATCCGCGTCGCTGCTTCACGCTACTGTTTCCCTCGAAAGCTACCTGGTGGCTGTTCTGGATCCTCGTCATCCTGAACGGCGTCGACCTTATTTTCTTCATCATCCTCGATTTGCATGATGAAACGGTTACGAGCCTAGCTCCAGGCATCAGGGTGCTTGACGGCTGGTTCCAGGCTACTTCGACCCGAACAGCAGGTTTCTCTTGCGTCAACTTGGCCGATCTCCATCCCGCCATCCAAGTCAGCTATCTGATCATGATGTACATCTCCGTCTTCCCAATCGCCATCTCCGTTCGTAGGACGAACGTTTATGAAGAAAGGTCACTCGGAGTATGGGGTGGAGAAGAGGACACGGGAGAAGGAGGTGAGCAAAGCTACGTGAGCCAGCATCTGCGTCGCCAGCTTTCCTTCGATCTTTGGTACGTGTTCTTGGGCTTCTTCATCATTTGCATTGTGGAAGGGCATCGCCTGGCCTTACAGACGGGCCACGATGCGTACGCTTTCACAATGTTTGCCGTGCTGTTTGAGATTGTGAGCGCCTACGGTACGGTGGGCTTGAGTTTGGGATACCCGACTATAAATGCGAGTTTCTCGGCCGAGTTCAAGACTTTGAGCAAGCTTATCATTATTGCTATGATGATCCGTGGGCGGCACCGTGGACTGCCGTATGCTCTCGACCGGGCTGTGTTACTTCCTAGTGAGAAGATGCACAAAAAGGACGATGAGATTGCGACACTCAACAACAGACGCCAGTCAATTATCGACGATCGCGGATGGCAGGACGGAGAGTTAGACGACAACGGATTGCCGAAACAGCACAGTTTCAACGCAGATGCGGCGATGACAGCCGGCGCTGGAGGCGATGCGAGTCCTGAGGGCATGCGTCGCATGCGGAGAAGAAGCAGTGGATTGACTACTGCTAGTCATGCCAGTGGGCGTGAGGGACAAGAGCAGTCTAGGCGGAAGAGACGGCCAAGTCTGGCGGTGGTGATGCAAGGATTGAATCCTGGCCCCACTTTCTCTAAGCACGACTGAGTGCGATATTGGGTCCTGAGGGCCTTCAGTGTGTCGATCTCGAGCGTTCTGAGCGTGTACATAGAGTGCTTTGGGCATGGCGCTGGGATGGCGTTGCTCTCGAAGTCCCTGAATGGCCGAGAAGCGCCGCGAGGAATTCAAAGTCACTCTATGGCTCTAGGTAGTCCAGAGAATAGTTGTACCACATACATATGTTACATTAGGCCAGTCGAGATGGGCCCATACGGAAGCAGCACTGAAGACTGCACAAGCACCTACCGGCGCCTTCGAAAAACAAGCTCCGGGCATGGTGTTAGCCTGCTTCCAGGTAGTCCACGACTGCTCCCCTGTTTTGGAGTGCCTGGCTACCAACGCATCTGTATCTGGCTGAACTTGGACACCTCTCAGGGTGGTCATGCTTCTCGCGCGGTCGTAGAGGCCGGAGGCAGCTTACGTTTCAGGAACCAAGCAAGGGTCGCACGGCAGAGGAAGAGCAACAGGCAAGCACGGCGGTATACAAGCAGCAGATACATAAGATCACTGGTGACGAGCTTTCAGGCCTCTCTTCGGCCGTCCATACCCGAATTAGTCGTGTGTTGCGCAGGTCGGGACCGTAAGGTCTTCCCGGCAAGCTCACTCATTGGCTTACCGTGCTGTGCAAGGCTGTGTGCATAGCCGCACCGCTATGCAGCCACCGTGACTAGCTGCAGGATCACAGCACACCCTCCACCTTCCCACTTACGAGTCCCACAGGTGCGGCTCACGGCTACTGCTATCCAAAGTTCCCGCTTTCCTATCATTGGCTCTCACTTCCTCCGATCAACACGCTGCGTCTGTTGCCTGTTTACTGTTCATGGCAAGTTTAATCGCAAGACACACAAGACACACTGACTACACCGTCCGCAATCAATCAGCCT
The DNA here is from genome assembly GCA_022814695.1 of Neocatenulostroma microsporum. Lineage (NCBI taxonomy): Eukaryota > Fungi > Ascomycota > Dothideomycetes > Mycosphaerellales > Teratosphaeriaceae > Neocatenulostroma > Neocatenulostroma microsporum. The sequence goes on from JAKLLW010000486.1 coordinate 24,685, forward strand.
CCGGCGATACTTAACAGCTACCCTGCACCATGAGCCTGACACCTTGGGCGGTTCCGCGCCGAGATGGAGCCTTGCGACACCAGGCCATTGCGCCTGATCAACACGCGCACTCTGGAGATGGAGCACTCCGTGCCTGTTGCCCAGGCGTACGCCATCCTCTCTCACACTTGGGGCTCGGACGAGGTGACATTTCAGCAGTGGCACAGCGAGGGTGCCGTACTCACTTTAAGAGAAGGGTTCCAGAAGATCCGCGGCGCATGCGAACAGGCCAATAAAGATGGCTTTGATTACATATGGGCGGATACCTGCTGCATAGACAAGAGTAATCATAGCGAGTTGTCTGAGGCTATTCGGTCAATGTTTGCATGGTATGAGAACGCCGCAGTCTGCTACGTTCTATTGACGGATATGTCAGTCGGCGAAGCAACCCAGGACCAGACGGTAGAGAGGCTGAAATCAGTTAGGTGGTTCACCAGAGGGTGGACACTGCAAGAGCTTCTAGCCCCGAGAATTGTTCGTTTCTACACTTCAGGATGGAAATTAATAGGCGACCTACAGAGCCTGTTGCAGCCGATTTCGCAGACAACCGGTATACCAGAGTCCTTGTTGTCTCACGGAACTGCGATATCAAGTTGTAGTGTAGCTCAGAGGATATCCTGGGCTTCAGGAAGATCGACTAGCAGAATCGAGGACGAGGCATATTCTCTGCTTGGGATTTTACAAATCGATTTGGATGTAAGGTATGGCGAAGGCCGTGATGCTTTCAAGAGACTACAAGAGCAACTTTTGGCCACGGGCAGCGACCTCTCGGTGCTGGCATGGCGCCCAATCGATTACAGAGGCCAAACCTCTCTACTGGCCCCATCACCAGCAGACTTCCGAGAATGTGGCGATATTTTGAGAAACGTCGATGCAGACGGGGCGCACTTTGCGCTGACAGGCATCGGCCTCAAAGGGTCGCTTCCGATATTACCCTCCGCTCCGAAGAGCAGGGGTCCCTCCGATCGGATGTTACTATCTCTCAACTGTTTCTTAAAAGACAGACCGGAAGACATCTTGGCGCTATGTTTGACGGCAGACTTCTCGTCTTGGTATCAAGAAGATCGCACGTTCGGCGTTGCCTGGGGCCCAGAGGGCTTCAACTCGTTGGCGCCTGCTTCTCAGAAGATAACCACAGTGGCGAGGACTGCGTTACCATACGTTCGCAACATGGCTGCAACCATTGTGCGTGAGAGAAACGCTGCTCAAGCGCACAGACACACAAGATACCAAGCCGTCGTCAGTCCGATCCACCCAGCTCGCCACGTATCGAATAAAGCACCTAGGTCCCGTATACCCAGGCCCTCAAGGACACGTATTCATAGAAGCATGGAACTTTCCCGAGTCAATGGCCAGACGGCGCCCAAGCATGGTGCTGGCGCTTGCGAGGAGACACTTGCAGTCAATGACCGCTTGACCATGCTCAATCAGCGCACCCTACCCGTGAGGAGCAAACAGGAGCTACCTGGCCGTGACAAGGCGTGTGGCAAAACGGAAACGTTGAAGGATGGTGTTGCGCTGGTCGGCAAAGCGCAAAAGCGGCGTGATACAGTGCATGTGAAGATATTGGCCCTAATGTACAGCAGTCCACAACACGGTACGAATTCAAGAGCGAAGAGCACGGCGGAGAGTGCTCGCAGCAAGCGATCGCCCTGCAGAAGCAAAGTCTCTTGCATCACGATTCCGAGGCTTGAGCATGAACTGGACTGCGGGGATTATAGACTAAGCAACGAAGAGAGCGCGAATGGCGCTGCAGGGAGCAAAGAGGGCACTGCGGCGCAAGCGAATGTGAGAACCGGAGATGAATGGGACTGGCTCAAGATACTGCAGGAGAAGGGTAGATCGATAGAGAGACAGTCTACAGACACGACTAAGCAGCCTTGGATTGACACAGACGCAACAGTCTTCGGCGACAGAACAGCTGAGAGCCAGGTACAGCCCAACCACCAAACACAGCATCGCGGTGAGACGCTCGAGGCTCGGCTACCAGACCAGTGTGCGTCCACGAAGCAGTCCGCCAAGCAGAAAGATCTTCCCGCTGTACGCGGCTCTAGCACACGACCCAGAGCTGACCAAGTGGTACGAGCTCAATTGGACGAATGGCCTCTTTGTGACGCCCAGCGCGGAATCTTGTACTGTCCCGTTAAGGACTGCGGAGCATCGCCCTTTCCTGTCAGTGATGCGTCGTCCTTGCAACAGCATGCTGCTTCCGTTCATCAGATTCCTCAATTCGTCCCAAATGGCCGTGACGACAGTTCACTTGAAATGCATGGCATGATGCAAGCCGACACTTTTCCGAGCACGCCGTGGGCAACCGGGTCTCCAGGAAGAATAACCGATCCTGTACTGCAAAACTGGCGCATTCCTGCACGCGCCGTCTTCTTCACAACGCCTGTATTGAACTTTCGCATCGTGCAGCAGCGAGCCTGGCCGTGGAGCTCTCTTGAGCTCGGCCAAGTCTTCACGATGCCTTTTCTGTGCCCGGCCACACGTTTGGCCGGTAACAATGATCGCGTATTCCAGCGCCATCCTCGGTCGGTCAAGACATTGATGTTTGTCGTGGTCCGGGAGGGCTACAAGTACTGCTCAGCTGTCGCCATATACCAACCCCAACCTCACATACCGAACCTCCTCGCTTCCAGTTCTGAGCACGCGATCATCTACTCTGGCACGCAAGTACCTGCTCCGCTGCCTGGCGAGGCATCTAGACCAGGCGCAGACGGCATTCTCGAGACGGCTGTCCACGTCACACGAGGTGCGACGGTGGGGTGGAATGAGCATCTTGATCCGCGTGCCAGAATTGACTACGGCAAGGTGTACACAGTGAGCCACGGAGCGCTGGCAAGGAGCTGGGGTGTAGTAACTGACCGAGGCCTTCTGGAGAAGCAATTTTTCGCCGTGTGGAGGAAGAAACTTCAAGCACGGGAAGAGCCAGTCACGTTCTGAGGGACGGAGGCACCTTCATGGGAGCAAAACGTTCGGGCGTCATTTGGTCGAACCCGAACGGCGCTCCTCCATGAGTGGCAAACCGCAGAGCTGCGATGGTGAAGTTGGACGTCTGAGATAAACCAGCGAGCTGAGGTGGGATTTCGATAAGGCTTCTTTGGGGTCTCGCAGTGGTCCCACGGTGCCGGTAAAGTGAAAGTCTTGTAAGACGCACTGCAATTTCAGGTCTACAATCCTTCAAGATACAAGTTCAAGACAGCTCACTTGTTTGCAACCATTAAAGACGACCAGCACAAGCAACCAAAGGGGACTCATCTCATACACAATGACGCTGGCCGCGCGACTCGGTCCGGTCGGCGCCTACTGGCTGATCACCACCTCTTGTGCAGCCGGACTTGCCACGCTGTATACCGTCATGTTCTGCTGCTGTCCCTGGAACATCTTCGCCGCAGGACAGATTCAGATTCCGATGACGGGAGGGTTCTTCATGACAATAATCAGCGTTGCGGCTATCGGAGTAGTAGGAGACTCAGACGAAAAGTCACCCAGTGGCGAAGAGTCCTCAAGTTTCGCGGAGCAATTAGGTTTCGCGGTTGTGTTCTTCGCCATCTTCATAACAATGCCGTGCCTCTTCCGGTTCCTAGGTCCGTGGCTTGCGAGCCTCCGTGGCGAGATTTGTCCTATGTTCAGGAAAGCTGTGCTTCCTGGCGATGAGCCCAACGCATGCACCGAGACTCGCAAGGCACACTTTCGCGATGTGGTTGGCACGAAATGGGTGCCTCTGCGCGGAGCTAGAAAACACTACGAAGCTTTCTTAGCAGACCTCTGTGCGCTCCAAGAGCAGTGGTCCTTCCAAGCGGCATTCCAATTCAACGAAGATGACACGACGTTGATGTTCTTCAAGAGCCTCGACGACGGAGTCTGGGGCGATTGGAAGGAAGCCATCGCTTTGCAACATACCATCGGAGGCATCGGGTGCGGACCGCGGCTTGGTATGGACGATCTGGTGTTGCTTGCGGAGCAGAACGAGCGTCTACCGATGTTGCGGAGATTGCAGCGGCCAGAGATACTTCCAAGATGGTATCAGCTCTGCGTACAGCTGTTCTGCTACATTCTCTATCCCACTGTGGCCACTGGTGTTATCGCGACCTGCGCGTACCTCTGAGCGCCGTTTGTAACGACTTGGCGGATGGAGACCATGGTACGGGGTAGTGGTCTCAAGAGGTGCATGCAATCACAACTCTCGAAGAGTGAAAGAGTTGTGACTGTACACGAGGCATCTCGCGATCTTACCTTAGCAATCGTATCTCTTCTTGCATCGCGATGCAGTGCCGCATCTACGAGCAATATGTAGAGGCGCGAAACACTAGTCGTTCTCCTGTGCAGCCAGTTAGGTATCCCAGAAGCTGGTATAGCATTCCAGCGACACGTGCGCTTTCGGGAATGTCACCGCGCCTACTATATCGACCTTGCCCTACAGAGGGCTGTCACGAGCCCTTGACGCGGCGTTGTAGGGCCAGAGAGGTCTGCTGAGTATGTGATGTAGTCATAGTGTGGCCGCCTCATTACCAAGAAAGTTGAATCCCTGTGTGTAGCTTTGCCCTGACCCGTCCTGTCGGTGTAACAGAACCCTTGTAGTCCCAACGGCCTGGCGAAGGCATATGTTTCTTCACCGCACGTATGCGGACTCTCTAACATCTTCGTGCTGTGCTAGTGTGATAGATGCATACAGAACACAAGCTACAAGACAGAAAGAACAGATACCCCCGTGCCAAGACGCACGGGCCCACAGTGCCCGGTAACAAGCCAGCGACCACGATACATTAGAAACCCAGTGCCAGCAACGTGATGTCGTTGCTCACCATTCTCGGACCCGCCGGGCTCTACTGGCTCATTACCACCTCATGGGCGGTCTTCGTGGCGGCCACACACATTATCCGCGCCCATGACTGCTGCGGTAGCGAGTTCGTCGCGGGATTGCCCAAGTTCCTTTTCTGGTGTCCCTTGACGGTGATGCTTTGCGCCTTCATCGCCCAAACAGCTTTGACCAAATGCGACTTGACAGCTACTGGTGCTATCCTGACAGCTTTCGCTGGACTCACGGTGATAGTACCAAAGGAAGACCAGGAGTGTTTCGTGGATCTCCAATTTGTACCATAGTTCAGGTTATCAAGAAACTGTAAAAGCTCCACCGTCCATATCTTAGCAGAGTTCTGCGATCCTACGCACATCGCAGTCAGCAATAACGAAGTCTATCACACGACAATCGACTACACCTGTTCGCCATTCCGCTTGCCGCCAACATGACTCCACTTAGCCAGTACTGGTTGTATAGCCTGATCTGGACTCTCTGCGTTATGGGCTTACACATCCGCGCCGCATGGCTTACAGGGAGTTTGATGGCCGCTTGCGGCGCGCCATTGGCGCTGCTCTCGGCTTGGTCGATGTGGATATTCTTCTTCTTTACAGCACAACTTTTGACACCTGAGCCCTTCAACGCGGCGCCCTTGGAAACCGGCTCGCTCATGCTAGTCATCATCGCGGCCCTCTCTAGTGGAATCGCGCTGTATTTCCCTCTCGTCAAGGTCATGACTAAGCTGCGTGGATGCACATCCGAGCGTGCAAGATTACCTGAGCCCATCGGCAGCGCCAAAGCACGCCGGAGGGCACTTCGCAGAGTTGTCGGCGTCGAACACCACCCAGACGGTGATGTCCGCAATTACTATAACAATTACATGGCCAAGCTGGATGATCTGGAAGGGCTGTGGTCGACCGCATGCCCTATGACTGTTATACCGGAAGACGTCGTGGGAGTGTTCTTTGACGGCTTGAACGAAGAAACCTGGGGTGACTGGAAGTACACAGTAGCTTCATCGTATGTTATCGGTGGTGTTGGGTTCGGCCCGTGCCTTTCGCTCACAGACATTGTCGAACTTGCGGAGCGCGAGGAGGAATTGCCGTGGTGCAGAAGGACTGTACCGCTAGGAGAGCTCCCAAACATATGGAAGCTACCTTGCCAGATCGTGGCTTTGGTCCTGTATCCCTCTGTGACGATAGGCCTAGTTGCGACTTGGCTATGCTTCTGATGCCCTACGTTGCAGAGACGTGGTCGCTTGGCTCTGTGGTCTCAGCAACCAAGGAGGCCTGCTAGTCTCGAGGGGTGTACACCGTCGCAGGGAAACGTACAGACGGACTCGGGAAGACGCCGTGGTATGTCTGGAGAGCTGTATCTCAACAGCTGCCCAGTACCAGTGTCCGATAAGACAGCAAGAGGTCTCCGCGGTCTCGAGGAGATCGCAGCAGTGTCCCTTGTCACCGAGCCCCGAGCATAGCGTTTCCGGGCGGCGAGATCTCAAGCTCAAGGTCGGTCGCCGTGGGGCGCGGAGTACTGCACGATAGAGCAAGTGCAACGAGTCGAAGAGGAGAAGGAGCGTGGCTCCAACGGGCAACGTGGCAGCTGGACGATCTGGTGCAATGGGATCTTCGGGCCACGGTTTCTCTCAATCACCGTTGATGGCTTGCCGGCGTAGCATGACCAGGTGACGGTATTTCAAGCTCAAGGTTGGTCGCCGTGGGGCGGGGAGTGCTGCACGACACAACAAGTGCGACGATTATGAAGAGGAGATGGCGGCGCCTTGCCTGGCGTTACGGTTTCAAGATGAAGATCCGTGTTAAGGTTGGCGCTAAGGCTGCAGGACGGCGCTAGATCTGCAGGAACCAACTTGCCGGCGCCCCACGGTAAACAAAACATTGGTTGCTAGCCGATATATGTACAACCAGCCAACCTAAGGCCTGCGCAGTTCGACCTACTCCTATCTCCAAAGGTATTGGCCGACCTCTGTATGCTGAAGCGACTTCCCAGCAGCCACCATCAGGATTAATTGCGGAGATACGTACAGCCCACGGCAAGCGAGCTCGAAGCCCGCATAGCAACCACGATTGCAGCCGAGCCGAGCTGCTCCAGCTTTCGAGAAGTCGCATCCCCAAATTCGCGGATTCCCATGAGCCCACGCTGAAGAACGCCGCGACTGGATAGTCGCACATATACCATGGGGATGCCGCCACATTTCCCGTGCTGGTGCCGGGCCACGTATTCATGGGGAGGCGAGACGAAGAAGGATCTGGGCTTTATCGAGGGTGACTTGATTGAAGCTCTCAATGCAGGAGACGGCCAATGGTGGATGGGACGACTGCGAAGAGATCCAAGAGCTATTGGCCTATTTCCTAGCAACTTCGTCAAGGTAATGGACGAGAGCTTTAACCCGACGCCAACAATGAGCCGAAACGCTTCGCCATTGACCCAGACGCAACCGAAAACCTCACCAAGTCCAGCTAAGAGCAAGGGGGTCTTTAGGAA